>JAOXYD010260753.1:0-15783 GCA_028565735.1 Pinacopodium congolense
CGGTATTCCTCCCAGGGGGTATTGGGGCGTTACAAAATAATACCTGGGATTTAACTCATTTGCCACTGGGTAAGAAAGCTATTGGTTGTAAATGATTTTACAAACTTAAATTGAAATCAGATGGGAGTGTAGACAAGTATAAGGCTAGGTTAGTAGCTAAGGGCTACAACTAACTCAAGGGAGTGGATTATACTGACTCTTTTTCACCTGTGGCCAAGGCTGTGACTGTTAGAGAGTATTTTTGGCAGTTGTTATCTTCTATTCTTGGCTCATATTTCAACTTGACATCAATAATGCTTTCCTGCATGGTTCCCTAAATGAAGATATTTATATGCTTCCATCAGAGGGTTATACTTCTGGTGCCCCTGGTTAGGTTTGTCGACTTAAGCGGTCATTATATGGTCTCAAGCTAGCTTCTCGTCAATGGAATCTGGAATTTACTACTAAGCTGCAGTCTTTTGGTTTTCAACAGTCTAAAAGTGATCATTGCTTGTTTATTAAACCTGCTGGGAAGTCTTTTATAGCTTTGATTGTTTATGTTGATGATGTGTTACAGACTGGTCCCTTTGAGACTGATCTTACTGTTGTTAAACAATTCCTGTATGATCAGTTTATTATTAAGGATTTAGGACATGCAAAGTACTTTATAGGCTTGGAAATTGTTAGATCTAAACATGATACCATTGTGAATAAGAGGAAGTATGTTCTAGATATTCTCACAGATGCAGGTTTGCTTCACTCCAAGTCTGCTCGGACTCCCTTGCCTCTTGGAACTCGATTAACTGCTGCTGGCAGTGTAATTTTGTCTGATCCTGGCCCTTATTGGCGTCTGGTTGGTAGGTTACTCTATTTGGGTTTTACTAGGCTTGATATTTCTCATAGCGTGCAACAGTTTAAGTCAGTTTCTACAGCATCCCTGTCAGCATCATTGGGATGCAGCCATGCATTTACTACGGTATCTAAAAGACTGTCCATCAAAAGGCTTATTTTTCCCAGCCTCTAATGATTTTCGTGTTCGAGCTTTCTCTTATGCAGATTGGACAGCCTGCACTGATTCCCAGGGCTTTTTGACAAGTTATTGCATCTTCCTTGGATCTACCTTGGTTTCTTAGAAGACCAAGAAGCAGTCTACTGTATCCCGTTTATCAGCGGAGGCTGAATATAGTAGTATAGCATCCACTGTTTGTGAGTTGTTGTGGTTGTCGTATTTACTTAAGGATTATCGGATTTCACTTCATACTCCTATTCAGTTTTAGTGTGATAATTAGACTGTATTACACATTACTGCTAACCCGATCTTTCATAAGAGGACCAAACACTTGGATATTGATTGTCATGTAATGCGTGATCAATTTAAATGTGGTTTTATTGCTCCCATGCATATTTTTAGCAGGGACCAAGTTGCTGATTTCTTCACCAAGGTGCTGCCTGCTCCTGTTTTCTCTCATTTTCTGTCCAAGTTAGGCTTAGTGGATGTCTCTCCACCAGCTCTAACTTGAGGGGGGCTGTTAACATTTGTAATGTATGTGTTAACATTTGTAATGTATGAGTTTACTGTAATGTAATTTTTAATTGTAGCCTTAATACTGCATCATTTTAGGTTATTCTGACTGTGTTTAATGTTGACCATATATAAGGCTTTGTAAATGTGTTGATGTATAGTTGAGTTAATAAAGAGTTGATAGATATTTTTACTGATCTCTCAAATCTTCTCAGCTGTCCACTGCCTCCATCTCCACAAATTCAAAAGCATTTGTTCTTTCCGTTCCAACATAACAAGATCTGGGTTTTTTTATGAGAGTTTAAGTCTTTGAGTAGCCAAAGAATGGTCTATGGTGTCTCCGACAGTAACAATAGTGTTGGGTAGCGCATTCAACAAACATAGCAGTTTTGAACGTAGTGTTGTCGGCACGTTGGGGTCTTGAACATGGTGTTCCCTCTCCTTTGAAGAAGAAAAGTCACAAAAGTTTTTAGATATGGTCTCTATCATCTAGATCTGGTTGAATCTGTTTATAGGAACTTCACTGTTGTCAAATAACTACTATTCACATAACCTCTGCCTACTCGTACAATCAGTCTCTGGGCATCAATCATTCTTCTCTCATCAGGTTAGCTATGGAGGAACCCAAGTTCACAATACAATTTTTCCATCAATGTGCCAGTTTGGTCTCTATTAAATTAGGTACCAATAACTATCTCATGTGGCGATTACAAATCCTCCATCTCTCCCAGAGTCTTAATGTGCTTCTTCATCTGGAAAAGAATGGTGAAAAACCCGAATTGGAAGATGGGATAATGAATCCAACCTATAACTTGTAGCTAACAAATGATGGCCTTCTAATCTCATGGTTGCTCGACACAATAAAGGAAGAAGTCCAACCATCTGTTGTAAAAGAAGCCACTGCTTATCATGTGTAGAGTTCTTTAGAAGAATAGTTACTGCCGATAACTAATGAAAAGGAAAGTTTTTTTTAAAATATGTTGGTGACCATTAAGAAAGGATCAAAATCCTCAGGTGAATATGTCAAAGAATTTAAGTAAATATTTGATAATCTTTCTGCCATCAAGAAATCAGTTGATGACCTTGACAAAATTTTTCAGTTTGCTAGAGGGCTAGGATCGAAATATGAAGGTTTCCTTCTAGTTATGAGAAACAAGCTTCCTTATCCCACTTTTAATTAATTTGTTATTTCTCTATAGGGATATGAGCAGACCCTAAATACTCAGAAGGAAGAAGAAAGGGATTACATTGAATACAATCAAGCTCTTATCAGCCAACGAGGGAGTGGAATGCGAAATAGAGGAAATCAAGGAAGCTTCAGTTCAAGAGGCATGGACTCAGCAGCAACGTCACATATGATCAATGATGCAAGTATGTTATCTCATTTAAAACCATATAGAGTTAATGATGTTGTATATGTCAGAAATGGAAACAAACTTGACATAACACATATAGGAAAAACATATGTTGGAAATTTAGATTTAGAAGAAGTCCTTGTATAACTTAAATTAAGAAAGAATTTGATCTTAGTAAGTAAAATCACTATTGACAATCCTCATACTATTGAGTTCTCATCTTCTGATTTTGTTATTAAGGATCAAAACAAGAAAACAATAGGAAAGGGTCATAAGCATGAAAATCTTTATGTATTAGACTCAAACTTTCAAAAAACTTTGTTTGCAATAAAGGGGAGGACTTCTTTTCCTATGTGGCACCAACACCTTGGACACCCAAGTGCAAAGGTTTTATCTTTGCTAAAGGGAAAGAAAGCTATTGATGTTGTAAATTGGCAATCGAAGCCTTTTGTTTGTGTTAGTTGTCAATTCGTAAAAAGTTGTAAACAACCTTTTGATTTAAATAATAACATTTCAAATTTTCCTTTTAAAAAAAGTCCATTGTGATCTTTGGGGTGCCTCAAATCAAGTTTTCAAATTTTATGTTATATATATATATATATATATAGATGACTTCTCAATATTTACGTGGCTATGCCATCTAAAGAAAAAAATAAAAATTTTATTCTAGCTTTGTCAAGTTCCAAAAACTTTCAGAGAATCAATTTGATAGGAAAATCAAAGTGTTCCAATGTGATGGAGGTGGAGAGTTCAACTCTACTAATTTCCTTGATCATATCACAAGCTATGGAATCCAACTACAAATTTCATGTCTTGGAACATTAAAATAAAACGACGTGGCTGAAAGAATACACCGCCACATTGTTGAGACGGGTTTGACCATGCTCTTTCATGCTAATTTACCTTTGTCTTTATGGACTAAAGTATTTCTTGCAGTTGTTTACTTGATTAATAGAATTCCAACTTCAGTTCTTCTAAAAAAGTCTCCCTACTCAAAGCTATATGACAAGGATCCAAGTTATAAAAGCTTATGAGTAATAGGATGCTTGTGTTTCCCAACTCTCAGACATCAAGGAGGTAACAAATTTGTTAAGAAAACTTACCCTTGTGTGTTCATTGGTTATAGTCCCATTTATAAAGGTTATAGGTGTTACAACCCTTAAACCAAAAGAGTCCATATTTCAAGACATATTGTATTTGATGAAGGGGAGTTTCTCTATAAACCAACAACTCATGAGTCAACTACCTCATCTTTAGAGCTTGCCGAATCTCCAAAATGGTTCAATAATTCAACAACTGTGGCAAATACATAATCTAACAACAAACCACCTACTGAGGGGTGTCTTAATCCACCTCAAATGCTTGATGACATTTTTCTTGATGAAGAGACTCCCCAAGAAGTTAATGGTGAAAATGAAACTGATATCACCCAAAATGATCTAAGTACCATAGTAAATATGGAAGAAATTCAAGAAGAAGCACCTATGGAAATATAAGAAGAGTTGCCCAGTACTCACCATCAGCCTTAACGTAACAGACAACCTCTAAGGCATCTTCAAGACTATGAATGTTATCTAGCATATTCAACTTTTCCTATTGAACCACCAAATTTTTACCTAGATATAAAGGATTTTAAATGGGTAGTAGCCATGGAAGAAGAATTAAAGGCTCTCCACTTAAACCAAACATGGTCTCTAGTTCCATGACCACAAGGTGTAAACGTCATTGGATTAAAATGGATCTTTTAGGTTAAGCAACGAGGAGATAGTTCAGTCGAATGACTTAAGGCTCGTCTTGTAGCACATGACTTCACTTAAGTCTCAGGTTTGGATTATGAAGAAACTTATAGTCATGTTATTAGACACATTACTATTCAATTGGTTATTGCTCTTTCCACATCTTTAAATTGCTCCATGAGGCAGTTAGACATTAAAAATGCTTTCTTGCATGGAAAACTCAAAGAAATAGTTTATATGGAGTAGCCTCTTGAATTCATAGATCAACACAATCCTGATTATGTTTGTCTCCTCAACAAGTCACTCTACGGACTAAAACAAGCTCTATAAACCTAGTTTGTCTATCCCAATTTCTCATACATCTTGGTTTTTACTATAATAAGGCTGACTCTTCCATATTTATCTATTGTCAAAACTCTCTTGTCATATGAATTTTAATTTATATAGTTGACATATTAGTTACTGGAAACAATGATAATTTTCTCTCAAAATTGATTCATAGCTTAAGTTTCGAATTTCCAATGGTAATCAAAGACAAAGCAACTAAAGGCAAACTAGTAGATGCAACAGACTATAAAAGTATTATGGGAGCTCTTCAATATCTCATATTTACTTGTTCAAACATCCAACATACAGTAAATAAAGTTTGCCAATTCTTCAATGTACTAACAAAATTTCATTTTTCAGCAATTAAGCGAATTCTTCGCTATCTAAAAGGGACCCATGACCATGGTTTACATTTTCTATCTCAAATTCCTCTCTTCTTGTATTCCTTTTTAGATGCAGGTTGGGCAAGTTATCTATCAACATGACACAACACCATGGGTTTTTATGTATTCTTGGGAGCCAATTGCATTTCATGGTGTTTAAAAAAGTAGCCCACTATTGCCAGGTCCAATTTTGAAGCTGAATACAGATCCATGGCTACTATTATAACTAAAATCACTTGGTTAACATTTGCATTCCCCTATCTCAGCCTCCTCAACTCTTTTGTGACAATCTAAGTGCTCTTCATATGACAATTAATCCTTTATTTCATGCCAGAATGAAGCATATAGAAATCGATTATGCATTCAATTGGGGCCTTAATCACTTCAATTTGGCAGGCCAAGTAAGTTGGAAGAGTTCTTCCTTGTTTGTAAAATCATGCAGCCATTAGAAGTCTTTCTTCCTTCAATTACAAGCAGTCTAAGCGTTTTGAAAAGGCAAAAAGCAAAGCCAAAATGACATAAAAAAAAGGCTTGGTTTTAAGATGAAGGCGTTAAGACCTGCCAAAGCTTAATGCTTCAAGTCCAAGCCAAGACCAAGACATGATTGAAGACAGGTGGCATGATCACGTTCTCCAATTTCCAGGAGGGGAAATGTGATGTGAAGAAGACAAGATTCCAATTCCAAAAAGCTTGGAGTTTTATGCAAAATGGCAACAACTTTACAAAGCTTATAAAAACAAGGACAAAACGACAATAATTCTTGGCGTTTTAAGAAAACAAAAGGAGATTTTAACTAGAATAGACACACCCAACACTAGGAGGTGGGCAAAAGGAATTAGAAAGAAGGCTTTAGGTGTTGACAACTAAAAGAAAACAACAAGTGTGGATGAACCTCCTTTAGGTGTTGACGGCTAGAGTGAAAAATAGCTTGAGAGAGTTAGACCTTCTACTGCCACGAAGGGAGAGTGGAGAGACCTTAGTCATGGTGAAAAATGATGGCTAGGAAGGGAAAAAAAGGGGAGAGTAGCCGTGCTTAAGGAGGAAATCCATAGGAAGCTTGGTCTTGGTCTTGTTCTTAGTCAAGATTGATGACTTGGATTTGGAGGGAGCTGACAGCTACTAGAAAAAAAAGATTCCTTGCTTAGAAGTAGACAACTTGATCTTGGTCTTCTTGGCTTTGATGTTTTTCTTATTTCCTCTTTGTTATTTGAACAACTCTTGACTGTGGTTATTGTTTTTCTTTCACTCATTTGTTTTTGTCTATTGACTTAATGTTGTTTTAGTTTTAAATTTTATAGCTCATTTTCTTCCTAATTGTTTTATGTTATGGATTCAATCAATAAAAAAACATGTTATGACCATGACTTATGTTATGTTGATGAATATGTGTGAGTAAGTATTTTTAGTTGAGGTTAGGATTAATATTGGATTAGGACATATTTTTTGTGATGTTGATTTTTTTCTTGATTGAATGTATATTTGGCTTTATTTAGCTTGATCATCTAGATTAAGGCCTTATGTGGCCAAATGCCATAACAATTGGTGTTCAATTTCCGGAAAATCAATTAACCGATATACTTTAGACTAAGCATAGACCAACCTTCGGATCTTGTGTGAGGATACCTAAGATTAATGAACTCTATTTTTGGCCTCTTGTGTTTATTGCCTTTTATTCCAATTTATCTATAGACCAATTAGTTGAATTAAGAGTAAAAGAGAAAAGGAATGCCTATGAACATTGGGTACTACTTGAGTGAGATAAATCCTAAATCAATCTACTGTTATAAATTTTAGGAGAGCTAATTCAATTGAAATCCGACACCTTAGCCAATTTTTGTTATTGGATTAAGTTTAGTCATATTTAGTTCATAATTTGCGTCTTGCATATTTTCTTATTTCTCTTGCTTTATTCCATTTTAAAAATAATCAAATCTTAATCATCTGAGTAATTTTGTATCGTTTATGTTAATTTTCTTACGTGTTGGAATCCCTTGGGTACAATACTTAGTTCTTACTATTTTATATTACTTGTCGACAAAGTATGCTTGCCTTAGGTTTTTTCTAGGATATAATTGATTAAAATTATAAGTTTTTTTACTACAACAAGTTTTCAATGCCGTTGTCTAGGAATTCCTAATTATGAGGTATTAGCTTAGATGGTGTTGATTATCTCATAATTAGTTCTCGTTTTGTTATTTGTTCACTTATTTTAGTTGTTTGCTTGATTGTTTCGCTTTAGAGAGTTTTATTTTTAGTTCTTAGCTCTGTATTACTTTCTTTTTGTTTATATTCTTTTTTTAATGCTCAATTGTGGTAAAAAAACTTAGATTTTGCTACTTGATATTGAGATTGAGAAAATTGGTCGTATATGGCGAAAGGAAACTAGATTGGCTCGGAATAACAGAATAGAAGAAGGGTTTAGAAGAGAATAATTTGAGAGTGAAGCGTAGTTTATAGAGATGGAACATAGAGAAACGTGAGGAAAAGATTATGCAGCATCCTAAAAAGAGAGGGGAGTTGTTCATGATGGATTTAACTATGGGGCACAATAATAGACCCATGCCTCCCATTATAAAGCTAAAAGCCACAGCTGCAAACTGCGAGATCCCCCATAACATTACTTCTATAGTCAGAGCATCTTAGTTTGGAGGATTGCCTTTGGAGGATCTGAACACCTATTTGAAGACTTTTCTAGATATCTATGACTTGTTCAGGTATAATGGGGTATTGAATGATGTAGTGCGGTTGAGGCTATGGTTAGCCACTGTGTAGCCAAGGTCAATCACTACATGGGATAAATTGATGAGGATGTTTCTTGCTAAGTTTTTCCTTCCTGCTAAGGTTACAAAGATGAAGAATAAGATCACTTCTTTCACTCAGTATGAGAATGAAAGCTTATATGAGGCTTGGAAGAGGTTTAGAGATATGTTGGCACAGTGCCCTAATCATGGGTTTTCTACATGACAGTAAGTCAATACCTTCTATACATGAGTGACCCCATCGAGTAAGAGTACCATAGATGCTACAGTAGGAGATAGCTTAATGAGGAAGACACTGGATTGTTGTAATCTAAACAACTTATAATTTTAATCAATTTAATCCAAGACAAACCAAAGGCAAGCGCGCCTTATCAACAAGTAGTATAAAATGAAATAAACCCCGAGTATTGTTCTCCTAGGAATCTGAGCATAACACTAGATTAATTAATGTTAGATTATCTAGACAACTCCAAGATAATTGATTAAGAGAAATAAATAAGAAACAAGCAACAACGAAAATAAATAAAGTTCAATCTAAACATAAGCTAAAAAAAAAAGAGTCTAACAATCGATAATTTGGCTAGGGCTCAAATTGTAATGGATTTAACAAATAATAAACACATTTCATTAGACAGATTTAAGGCATCCACCACAAATGCAAGATATAACCAATGGTCATGGAAACACCTTTCTCTCCTAGACTCAATTCATCTATCTTAGACTAACAAACAAATTGGAATAGAAGGCATTCAAATCAAGATGTCTAGAATTAAGTTCATTAATCCTAGGGACCCTCACAAAAGACCTTAGGGCTTGGTCTATACCTAATTTCAATTGCGTTACCTAATTAATATTCCAAAAATTAAAAGCCTATGGTTAAGGTCTTCCAATCATCTAAAAATCTCACTAAGATGACCAATTCTGCAAGATTAAATATTAAGCACTTTAATTAGGAAAAAAATCCTCTAAACATACAAAACTAATTCAATCGTAACCCTAACTCCGCAAGTTAAGCACACAAAATAATAAATAAACTCAAGATTAAAGCAATAAAACATATGTTCATTGATAGAAAATAAGAGTTCATATAAAAGAGTGAGAAAGAGAAAGAATTACAACCAAATCTTGGTCAAATCTAGTTGAAATCTCCTCTTTAAAACCTCCTGCAGACTCTCAAGACTCTAAACCACTAGCAAATGGTAGATGAAACCAAAAGAAAACAAAAACCTAATCTAAACCTAATTGAAATGGTGGAAAGTTGCCTAAGGAATGCTTCTCTACTCTCTGTCGTGACTGCCCCGACTCTCTCTCTAGTCTTCTGACCCTTTCTTTTTGGATTTTATACTCGTTTGGATGATGCTTATGGCTTATCAAATGAAGATGCGTTGTTTAATTAATGTTTTGCGTGATTTAAAATGAAATGCTGCGCACAAGAACTTATACAACGGGTATCAGTCGACTGACCTTCACCATTCGATCGACTAATTCTTCCTTGCGATCTTCATTTGGTTGACCAATTCTTCTGTACGGTCGACCGAAAAAAATAATTGCAAATTATGCGATTGACCAGTGTTAATTTGATCAACCGACCTTTATTTAGTCGACTGATCCTGCCATTCGGTCGACCAACCTCTTTGTTTCTTCATTCGGCCATCTGATCCTCACCATTCGGATGACCGACCTCCCTTAATTCTTTATTTGGTCGACCGATCCTTGCTATTCGGTTGACCAAACTCTTGACAGTTTTAAGCACCTAATGTCTAAGTCTTCTTTATGCTCCAAAACAAGCTCCAATTGAATCCAAATCTCCACAATTGTCTCAACCACTAACATACACCTAAAATTAACAATAATAACTCCATATTGGTGTAATTCATGTGACAAATGGGTAAAAATCATAACAAAATATGCATTCAAAACCAATGAAAAATGCTCATTAACAAAACCCCCACACTTGAATTGTTGCTTGTCCTCAAGTAACTTACTTAGGCACTCCAATGAAAACCTTCTAAGGATGGATAGAGGTTAACCAAGCAACTCAAAATGATTTATGTAATCAAATACAATCAACATCATCCAATTCAAGGTTAATAGTGGCTTAACTTATATGGTCATTATACATGGAAAATTTAACTCCTCAAGTATAATACTAAATATCAAGAAATTCACTAAGATCTTCATGTAAACTTGTCATAGATAAAGCATTATGTTCAAATCATTAGTTTACTCATCCAACCATGAAAGATCCTCCAAAAGTATCATGCAACCAATCATTCCCATCGAATCATATTTATACTTGGTTAACATCATGCCTTCTTCAAACTTTAACCCAATTCACAACAATCCATCTCATATATAAAATGAACATAAATAAGTATAAACGCTCTTAAACAATACTGAGTAAAGGCTTCGTTGGGAGGGTCCTTGGTCTTATAGATGCGAAAGTAAACATTTTGTCATGAACAACCCCGGTTACTTAACCAAGCCACCTTTCATCAATTTGTTATTACAATGCTATGGACTTCGACCTAGTGAGGTATGAAGCCAGCGGAGTGAAAAATTACTCAAATAGCTCTCCCTTTTCTCTCTCTCTCTTTTTTTCTTCTCTGTTCTTTTCTCTCATATTTTTTTCTACTTTTCTTTTCTTTTCTCTTTATTTTTCCTCAAGAAACAAAAAGCATTCTACATATAAAATATCATAATGATCATCAAGCATCCATTTTCCAAAGTCCTGATATAAACCAGATGTCATCGATCCGCAATATTCACAATCAGTTTTATAGACTTCCAAATTCATGCACACAATCAAATTCATCATGCATATATTAAATTCTATTCCAAATTTACATGCAATCCATTATACTTTATATATCAACTTAGGATTATGCAAAAGGAATCAGTTCCACCATATATCTACAATCACAATTCAGAAAAGCCATGATCAAATAAGAATTAGTCCATATTAGTCATACTAATCACATTTAATACATCAAGATATACCAGCTAACATTCAACCAATCTTAGCATGATTTCCAATCAAAATGACCAAATTAGCTACAAAAAGATGCACAATAATCCAAGTGTGTCACTCTCAGCATTAAAATCAACTCCTTCCCCCCACACTTCAATTGAACATTAAAGAATAATAAAGGGAAAGAGAAAGGAACAATGAAAATTCCCTTAATATGTACGTTGTTGCACTGCAACCATCCATGCTAACTGAAAATGATAGTTTAAGCCACAAAAGAAGAGTGAAAGCAAAAGAGAAAAAAAAAACACACAAGCAAAAAAAAAGACAGAAATTTAAATCTACGGTCCTACAAGGTTGGTTTACCTACCAACAAGCGTTTCTTTAAGGTCCTTAGTTGAATCTTAATGTTAGAGAATAATGATTCTCTTTAGAGATCCACACCTTCGGTTAAAATCATCATACCTAGGATGACTTACCAAAGATGAATAAGCCTTTTCACCTACCGCCATTACACTCTTCATACCTCTAGTTGCTTATGTTAGGTACCTTAGTAAAGGATTTTGGCTTCCAATCGCTTGCCTACAGTCAGCAATTGTTACACTAATAAAATCAATGAAAATAGGTACCTTTTTTTCTTCATGGAAGCATGCAACATCAATAGCTTCTTCATCCTTCTTAATCCGCTCGTTGATCAACTCCTCACCATAGGTAAATGAAGATTCCTCAATTGGCTCCACTTCTAGACTGTTGGGTGCACTTTCTTACTCAGATGAGACATTTAATCCATACAACAGTCCTATTTACGTCACCAAGTTATGGGCAGAAGCTGTAAGACGTTTAATGCGAGCATTCATATCTGCAAGCTGGGCATCATGCATAGGTACAAATTTATAGAACAAATTCTCCAATCTTGACTCCTCCTCTTCTTAAAATGATGGCTCCATATGTGGGGTCAAGATTGAGATGGGTGCCTCTATAGCTTGGATTTAGGCTTTTGATCTTGCATTAGCCCTCTCCAATATATCTGTTAACCTTTCTTCCTTAAATTTGGAGATAAGGGCTTCTATAGCTTGCAGCTGAGCTTCTAATGTAGCTATGACGTTCTCCAAGATATCTATTGACCTTGATTCCTCTAATCTAGAGACGACCCTCTATATCTCGTTCAATCTTAATTCTTCTTCCTACTGTTGATAATAAATTTGAGGAGGCAACTCATAACAAGCCTAATCACTCCAAGAAGGCCCTGAATGATGTGCATTATAATATCCATAGGTGTTACTCCTGTGGTGCTCATAAGACATCCACTTAGTCTTTCCTCCTTTAACAAAACACATGATGTTGTTGTACCACTGGTAGTCAAGATAGTCTTGCATATCCATATCGGAACCTACCAGCGATTATAAAAACAACGATGTGCATAACCAGAACTCAAAGAACATAAAACAAAAGAAAACAAAAAATAAAACAAAGTCTAGAATAATCAACACCAAAAAACCCAGTATTAACAAACTAGATTCCCTGGAAATGGTGCCTAAAACTTGTTGTGCTATAAACAACTTATAATTTTAACAACTTTAAGCCAAGACCAACCAAAGGCAAGCGCACCTTGTCAACAAGTAGTACAAAATGGAGTAAACCTCAAGTATCGTTCTCCTAGGAATCTGAGCGTAACACTAGATTAATTAATTTAAGATTGTCTAGATAACTCCAAGATGATTGGTTAAGAGAAATAAATAAGAACAAGCGAAAAAGAAAATAAATAAGGATCAATCTAAATATAACCTAAAGAAAAGGAGTCTAACAATCAATAATTTAGCTAGGGCTCGAATTGCAATGGATTTAACAAACAAGAAACATATTTCATTAGAAAGATTTAAGGCACACATCACAAATGCAAGACATAACCACTGGTCATGGAAACATCTTTTCTCTCCTAGACTCAATACCTAATTTTAATTACATTACCTAATTAATATTCTAACGATTAAAAGCCTATGGTCAAGGTCTTCTAATTATCTAAATATCTCACTAAGATGGCCGATCCCTTAAGATTAAATATTAAGCACTTTAATTAGGCAAAAATACCCCAAACACACAAAACCTACTCAATCGTAACCCCAACTCAGCAAGTTAAGCAGACAACATAATTAATAAACTCAAGATTAAAGCAATAAAACACATGTTCATTGATGGAAAATAAGAGTGTATACAAAAGAGTAAGAAAGAGAAAGAATTACAACCAAGTCTTGGTTCAATCTGGTTGAAATCTCCTCTTTGAAACCTTATGTAGACTATCAGGACTCCAAACCACAAGCAAATACTAGATGAAACCAAAAGAAAACAAAAACCTAAGCTAAACCTAACCTTTTGTAGACTCCCTTCACTCTCTCTCTAGTTTGTCGACCCTTTTTTTTTTTGCCTTTATTTTTGGCTTTTATACTCGTTTAAATGATGCTTAGGGCTTATTAAATGAAGTTGTGTCGTTTCATTAATGTTTTGCATGTGATTTAAAATGAAAAATTGCGTACAAGAGCTTATACGGCAGGTATCGGTCGACCGATTCTTCCTTAATATCTTCATTCGTTTAACCGATTCTTCTGTGCGGTCGACCAAAAAAACTAATTGTGAATTATTCGATCAACTGGTGTCAATTCGGTCTATCGATCGATCTTGCAATTCGGTTTACCGACCTCTTTGTTTCTTCATTCGATCGACCGACCTTTCATGATTCTTCATTCGGTCGACTGATCCTTGCTATTCGGTTGACCGAACTCTTGACAGCTTTAAGCATCAAATGTCTAAGTCTTCTTTATGCTTCAAAACAAACTCCAATTAAGTTCAGATATGCACAATTTGCTCCAACACCAACATACACCTGAAATTAAGAATAATAACTCCATATCGGTGTAATTCATGTAATAAATGGGTAAAAATCATAACAAAATATGCATTCAAAACCAATGAAAAGCATATAGATGGCCACAAGCAGTTTTCAATAACATATAGAAAGGCATCCCAAGCGATCTATAGGTGCTCGTATAGTAGACAATATAATAGCCTTATCAGCTTAAATGGAGGTTTTGACGATGAAGGTGGATAGCCTTATATATAATGTCAAAGGCGGAGCGAGTTCATTTATTAGGAGTTGTTCCATGTGCGAGCATTGTGGTGGAGATTCCCATTCATCTGCCGAGTGTCAAGTTGGGAATCTTTTTACTTAGGAGTAAGAAGAGGCTCATTATGCGTGCAATTATAATAGATAGAGAGGGGATCCATATTCTAGCACTTACAACCAGGGGTGGAGGAATCATTTTAACTTCTCTTAGAAGAACAATCAAATGGCATAACCACAACCTTCAAATGTTCAAAGATAGCCACCTCCTAGTTTTAAGGCTCCCAATCATGTGTTATCAGAGAAATCCAACCTTGAAGAACTACTCACAAAGTGTATCTCTAATATTGAGATTATGATGCAAAACCAAAAATCCTTTATTAGAAATTTAAAGAATCAGATGAACTAGATTGCAAGTTTTTAAAAAAGAGGCCTCCGGGTTCATTGCCTAGCATTACTGAGGCCAACTCGAGAGAGCATGTCAAGGCAATCTTATTGAGGAGTGGCAGATAGCTCGAACAAGTTAAGGAGAAGAAGAAGGATAAAGAAGTGGAGAATAGTGAAGAAAAAGAGAGTCAAAAGGCTAGCTAGGAGGATAAGGAAGCACCAGCTGCAAAGGAGGATCATCCAAGGTTATTTTATGATCTCATCACCAATCCGGTAAGACCTCAAATCCCATGTTCTCAAAGGTTGAAAGGTGTAAAATTAGATAAGTAGTTTGGTCGTTTTATTGAAATATTTAAGAAGTTGCATATTAATATTCTCTTTGTTGAGGCCATGGCACAGATGCCTTTTTATGCTAAGTTCTCAAAGGAAATTTTGTCTAACAAAAGGAGACTTAAAGAGTATGAAATGGTGAAGCTGAATGAGGAGTGTTCAACCATCTTATTGAAGAAGTTGCTACCAAAGTTCAAGGATCCAGAGAGTTTTACTATTCCTTACTCTATTGGTAATTTGCACATAGATAGAATCTTAATGGATTTAGGTGCGAGTATTAACTTGATACCTCTTTCTATTTTTAGGAAGCTTGGATTAATAGAGCTCAAACCCACAACAATTTTGCTTTAGCTAACGGATAGGTCCATTACTTATTCGAGGGAAGTCATTGAAGATGTATTAGTTAAGGTCGAGAAGTTCATCTTTCCAGTGGACTTCTTACTCCTTAACATGGAGGAAGACAGACATTCTCATCATTTTTGGGAGAACTTTCATAAGCATTGCACTAACTATCATTGATGTGCAACATGGAAAGCTTATCTTGAGACTTCAAGATGAAGAACTAATGTTTGATGTGTTCAATGCTATGAAGCATCCATCTACTCTTAACTCATGCAATTTTATTGATGTACACTCTTCCGATGCTGATCATCTTCTATTATTTATGTAGGTTTGTTGGAGAAAGAAGTATAAGGAGTGCTGGAAGATTTAAGTGAGAAGTTGTTAGAGGAACTAGAAGAACATGAAGTTGAGTTAGAGTAGGCATCTTGGACACAGTACATATCATTTGAGTCACTCCAAAGACTAGCTAAACCACTGCTTAGGCCATCGATTGAAGAGCCTCCGTCCCTTAATCTTAAACCTTTGCTTGGTCATTTAAAATATGTTTATCTGAACCGCCTGAGCACTTACCAATTATTGT
>JAOXYD010260764.1:0-15782 GCA_028565735.1 Pinacopodium congolense
TTCCATATTAGGTTGAATATTGGTTTAGTGATTGCATTTAGTTTTCTAATTGAATTAGGTTGCTAGTTTTGAGTTTGAAAAATATTTTTAATACCCAATTCACCCCCTTCTTGGGTGCCATAGGACTTACAAAAATAATAAATTTCTCAAATTGCTTATAAAATTCATTTTTATAAATAAGTCATGATTAATTTGATTGATATTTACTTTTAGTAACTAAATTATATTTTATTATTTTATTGATTTGTAATATATGCATAACGTTAATTATATAAAAATATAACAATATTTAACATGTAATGTCCATTTATTTAATAATTATTAATAACATTTTTCAAAAAATAAATAAAAGATATGTACTTGAAATGCTACACAGTTACAATACCATTTTCAAGTCTATAAGACCATCCTTCCTAGTGCATAGGATATGAAGATCCATACCTTACTAGCTTAAAATAAACCACAGTATGCTTAGTGAGCTTACTACTACTCACTAAAACCGATAACTATACACACTCATGAGTTATGACTAACTATGCCTTAATATCTCTGCTTACCTTCATTAAGTTATTTTGATACAGGCTCATTTCATAGAATTTTGCTTGATATTTTGATGTTAATTCACCTCTATTTTGATGTTAAATTGTTTGATTTATGTCTTAGAATGTTGAATTTGTAGATTAACATCAAATTGAAGTGAAATATTAAGAACATATGAAGATTAGAGCAAGAATGTAGTAAAACTTGGGTCTCCAAATCACCCCATGTTTAACTCCTAAAGAACTGCGTTTAGGTCAGCATCAAGAGTCAACTGGAGGGGGGGGGGGGGGTTAAACGGCTTCATTGAACTGTTCTGCAAGTGTCATTTAAGTAGCAATTAAAACATTTCCAACTAGTTCGTCAATTTTAATTGACTGCAACTTGTCCACTTTCTCCCATATGCAGTTGAGATATATGAATCCATAAAACTTGAATTCGTGCATTTACTTGCTTCCCACTAGCAGCTAAGACATATATGAAGCCATAAACAAATTTAGAGCTCCAAATCTAAGATTTAGCTTAGGGTTTCTTTCTTTCTTTTTTTAGCTAGGTTTCTTTTATCTTTTTCTTGTCTAGCTTTGTTCATGTTAATTTGTCCATGAGTTTGTTAAGTTGATTAAAGGTTATCCAACACTTTAGAACAACATTTGGTGAAATCTAAACCCTTCTTTCACTTATTTTACTCTATTCATATATGTTCAAGAACATGAGTTGTTTTAGTGAATCTAAATTTTCTTGCATATGTATGATGTTTTAAGTTTATTTCTTACTAAGGACAAGTTTCGAAATGGATTGAATGAATTTTTATCACATGTTTGGATATTAATCTTTATTTAGTTGAGATTTTAAAGGTTGTCTTAACTTGATCACTTAAGTTAACGTTCAAAATGATTAAATATTTAAGAAATCTAGTTTAATCATTGAAAAATTTAGTAAACAATAAGGTTTTAGTCAAGGATTTGAGAAATCTACTTTGGTTAATCATGAGGACACTAATCTTGAATATGGAATTTAGGATTAAAACTTCTTGAACTTTAAGCCAAATACCTATTAATTGATGACATAACCAAAGATCAATTTAGGATTGATAGAGATAAGGCATTGTCTTAACCATATCAATTTTTTGATTTAGTGAAGACTATAGATTAGGCATTCCAACCCATTCCATAAATCAATTAAGTCATTTAGGGCCCAAGCCTAAGCTAGTTATTTAATTTGTTATCCTTAATTAAATTTTGAATTCATAGCAAAATTTGGAAGTTTTAAAGTTAATTTAGGAAACTAACCCTTTAATTTATTTGTAGTCTTGAGCCTCTCTAGATAATTTTAATTTGATTGCTTTAGTAGTCACACTTTTCCTGTGGAATCAACATTTTATAGTCCTAAAAATGCTTCATTATAGTACTTGTTGACCGATATATTTTCGTATTGTTGGTTTCGAACTGAATTTGAGTTTAATGTTAAGTGATTGAATTACCTGAAATAGTTGAGTATTAAACCAATGCTCAATACATTTTTGGTGCCATTGTTGGGGAAATCCAGTTGTGATATTAGAAATATATCGATGTTAATTACTCTAAGTTATAAATATTATTTATATTGTATTCCTTTGTTTCTTCTAATTTGTTTTCTATGTTTTTTTTTTTTTGCTTTGTGTTTGTTTTATGTCTTTTAATTTATGTATTAAACATTTTTTGTTCCTACTTCTATTCATTAAAATATGTGGAGGCAATATGATTATTGGAAAGATGGCCAATGGTATGAGCCTACTGAAGTAAGCAATGAATAGGCAAACCAAGATGAATAAAATCATGAATCCTTTTCTTTTGATCAATTATCTTATCTTGATTATTCATGAAAAAACCCATCTCAATTTAAGTCATCTTCTGCTCCTTGTTAATCATCTTATTTCCAAGATTCTTTTGAGAATTTTTCTAGATCATCTTATGAACCTTCATCTAATTATGAAGCTACATTAGCTAAATTAGTTGAAATGAAGGATTTAATGAGAGAATTTAGATTAATGAGAGAATTTAGAAAAAAAAATTCCTTTGTCAAGGAAAGTAGAATTAGGGACAAACTCTTTTAGAATTGAAATTAGAATCCCATATGGCATAAGTGGAAGAATCCTTTCAAAAATATTCTCCATTTCCATTGCATGCTTCCCCTACATTAAAATCAAGTGAATTAAATACTTTTGACATGAATAATGATGAGCAAGAGTTTTCTTTTTCCTTTGAACAAATGATAATGAGCAAGAGTTTTTAGTTCCTTCTGATCTTAATGATGTGGAAATTGATGAATGTTTGCATCATTTTCAAGCTCTTGACTTAAAAAATGTTAGAACTTCTGATGAATATTTAGAAAATGACGAATCAAATTTTCATTTAAATAATGATGTGGACGTTGATGTGAGCATGAATCCTTTCCATGATTTTGAAAGTGAAGCATTTGAACCTTTTGATGCAACCTTGGAGAGTGATGAATCAGTTTATGGTTCGATTTGCTAAAATTGAAAATCATTAATTTTCCTTAGAAGAAGAAACTAGTACAAGTCTAGAAGAAAACATCATTAATGGAGAGGAAAAGCTTCTTATTGATTCAAAGGAGAGTGAGATGGAGGCTTAAGATAAGATACTTAAGGATGAGCCGAGTAAAGTAGCATGTCAGAGCATTGGTTTTCTAGGTATTACTACTTTTAATCTTAGGCCAAACGCGGTAAGAGCTTTGCATTGTTTTTTTGTCAAATGTTGGATTTGTGATGCTTTTAAACACATACTTAAAGGTGTAAGGACCTTTAGGAAGTTAGTTTGCTCTTATAAAAATAATAGAACCAATCAATTAGATGGTGAGCTAAATTTTCAATTAAAATTCCCTAACTTTAGGGTCCAACTAAAATACCTTAAAGAAGCACTTTTTAGGAGGCAAACCAACCATGGCTTAAGTTGTTTTGTTTCAATTTGGTGTTCTTTAGGTTTAAGTTTAATCTATTATTCTCTTTGGGTGTGTTTTGATGCTGCTTTTAAATTTTTAGTGTGTTTTCTATTGTTTTCTTTTGCTTTGATATTATAAAGATTCTATTTGGAATCCTTAATTCAAGCCTAGTGTGTTTTTTATTTTATTTTATTTAGTGTGTTTATAAAGTATTTTGTGAAGTCCTAGTTGTTTTTACTTGTTTAAGTTCTTTTATTTTAGTAAAGTGTTAAGTCTTTAAATTATGTGTGTTTTTATTGTGATTTAATTTTTTGTGTTTTCCTTATTGTTCTACCGTGTTTATTTTTCAGTTTTATGTGTTGTTTCAGTTTAATTTGGTGCTTTATTTGTTTTTTTAACGAATTTGAGTGTTTAAGTGTTTTCTTTTAAAGTTAAGTCTTTGTTTTAAATGTGTTTTAGTCCTCTTTAATTTGATTTCAATGCAATTTTAGTGCTTTTAGCCTTAATCCATGTTCAATTTGTATGTTTAATCCATATGAAATGATTGAGACTTGAATTAGGATCAATTTAATGATGTTTGGTATGTTTTTCAAGATGAAATCTACATTTCGGAGAGGAAAATGTAGGTACTTAAATAGTAGTATTTAACTCTCTAAACCACCGTTTTACTCTTGTTTGGGGACTTAAATGGCACCACTTAGCTTCCTAAGTGACATAATTTAACTCTCTATTTCAAGCATAAACCACGCAATTTTGGGTCTGTCTTCTTCTTCTTGAAAGCTTTCTCCTAATGCCATTCTCTTCTTTTTCTCTAAAATTGCCATGAATTTCTCATTTTGCATCCAAATATTGTGTTATTGGTGTATATTTGTCACATTTTCTTTCTAGAATATGATTTAACCATTAAATCCCTCCAAAATTTGCTAGAATCTCTTATAAATCCTTTGTACCTATTACAATAATTTTCAATTTTTCTTCAATTTTAGTTCTCTAATTGCTTATATTTTTATACCAATGTGTTAGAAATGGCATAAGCTTTCTAATGGTATCAAGTTTGTGGCCTAATTTCATCATTGATATTTAGTGATTTTTTCAATGAATTAAATATTCATGATATTTGATTAGAAATTTTTTTTGAATTTCTTTATTTTTTTTTACTTGTTTAGATATGTTTATTGACCTTTCTTAGTTCATATGGCACTTAAGCATTTTACTCGAGCCTCTAGCTCCGACTCAAGGCCAAAATTTGATAGTTCTCATTTTACCAATCAACAAAATTCCAATTACTTTAAGGCCCAGTACAATAACAAATTCATTATCAAAAGGTCTATTGAGGCTAATGTGGAGGTCGAGTTTCAAGTTTTGCCTTTTTTCCAAACTGTCTAGTGGCTACCAGTACTCACTTTAATGGGCCCATATTACCCTTTATTGGGGAAGGAGTTTTTTGCCAATATAGAGAAAAAGAATGCCTCTAATCTTCATGATATTCTCTCTTCGATTACAGGCACCCCAATTATCATCACTCATTCTTTCCTTGCTTCATTTTTATGGGTTCCAAATGAAGGAAAGATTTATATTCATAGGGTAGATTAAGTGCCAGGTGATTCGGTTCCTTCCGATGCCTCTTTCTCTATTGATGCAACTATAGCTCATATAGGATTGTTTGGTACACTTCAAAAGAGAGGGTATCCTACTAATCAGTTTTCTATTAGAGATCGTATAGTCGTGGCCATATTTAGTGGAAATATGCTTCTTATAGACAATGGTCTCAATAAGATTAAATTCAATGATACCTATATTTTGTATAAGCTATTGCATGGATAAATAGCAATAAAAAGATTGCGTTTGGCCATTTTTATTTTATAGAACATGAGGAATATAGTCAGATTTACTTACTAGACGAAGAACTTTTGCTTTCTATGTTTACTCTCAATTAACTTTAAGGTAGTAAGAGTTTCTTTTGCTAGTGAGGTAGCTTTACATCCAGATAACACCATTTCTTATTCACTTCTTAAGCTTTGGTCATATTATAAAGTTGGTGGGGAGTGAAGGAACAATGCTTTTAGATAATTACAGCAATATGAGTGTATTAATGATGATATATTCTAGAGCCTACCCATATTCCAGCTCCTAAGGAAGGTATAAGAGAGGCTTCCTCCGATGCCACTTTGAGTGTGCATAGGCCACCACTAAATGATCATAATCAGGCTTATATCCCTCCTACACCTCCTTCTAAGCCTTCCTCTTATATGATATCCATTCTTTTGAGACTTGAGAGTTGGCTAGTACATATAGAGAAAACAATGTTGAGTATTGCCTAACAACTTGCGAGGATTGATGTACATCAGTAAGCAAATGACCAGAGTCCTGATTTCTAGCTGATTCTTCTTATGTATTTTGTTCTTGGACCATATGTTTTTTTTGTTTGTTTCAATATTTTTTTTCAGATGTATTTTTGTTTCTTTAGTTCTAGTTTGGATGTTTCTTATAGATTATAGGATCTCTGATGTATTTGGACTCCGCAGATGTAATTGGATGACTTATCTTTCTATATATATAGCATGGTTACTTTCATTATTGTCTCTTATGCTTTCATTTTTCTTTTATCATTTTCAGTTGCAAGAAAAAAAATTCAAATTTTCACTTTAATGGAGCATTAAAAGATTTTATCATTTCATTAGAGGTGCTTTCCTTCCTTTTAGATCTTATTTTCTACTTTATGGTTGCTTTTATCAACATTAAGGACAATGTTCAGTTTAAGTGTGGGGGAGGGAATGGTTGTTTCACACCTATGTTAAATTTTTCACAAGTTTATCATTTTATCATCTTTTTACAGAAAATTTATAATTAGTGGAATTTTTTTATTTTGATGCATATTTTTGGCATTATTCCTTTTGATTTCAATTATTTCTGATGAATTAAGATGGTATATTCTTAGTTCATCATGTTTATTAACATTTAACTTTGATTTCTTTATATTTTGGATAACGAATATCTAATGATCATGATGATTTTCCAAGTATGAAATGTATATTTTTAAAGTGATTTAGAACTTTTTTTAGACATTTTCATATCTTTCTAAAATTTAAATCAATTCAAAATCAAAATGAAAAAGAAAAAGATGAAAGAAAAGTGCTTAAAATGAATTAAAAGTGAACAAGTTTTCATTCACTTTGATGGCTTCAAACCAATTAGTTGAAGTTAAAGAGTGGTATTAGTAGCTAGTTGATAGGAGGTGATTTAATTGAGTAACCAGGGATGTTCATGATAAAAAATTCATCTTTGTGTAAAAATATTGAATGACCTCTCAACCAAGCCATGAAAGCTCACGTCATTGTTTCATGATCATTCCTAATGTTTAATTGATGTGATTTTGGTTAAAAGATTATTCATTTTCTTTAGGAATGTTCATTTTATATTTGAAAATGTCTTGTGTGATTTAGATTAAAGTTTTAAAGAATGTGAGGTTATCTTTTTTTTTAATTTACATGCTCTGTTAATCATATGGCATCTTAAGGATTTTTTTAATGATTGGATGGCTAAGGAAAGGTTTTAATGATATGGGTCAATGGATTGTTTATTTTCCTAAGTTTCAAAATTGTTTTGAAATTGATGATGAATTGATTTTCTTAAGGATAAGTAAATGCTTAACTATGGGAGAGTTGATAGGGGTTCATTTCATATGATTTTTCTTGATATTGTAATGTTAATTCACCCCTTATTTTGATGTTCAATTGTTTGATTTATGTCTTAGAATGTTTAACTTTCATATTAACATCAAATTGAAGTGAAAAATTAAGAAAATATAAAGATTGAAGTAAGAATAGAGTAAAATGTGGGTCTCCAAAGCACCACACCTTTAACTTCTGAAGACCTGTGTGTAAGTCAAGATCAGGAGTCAAACGAAGGGGGTTAAATGACATCTTTTATCTGTCTTTCAAGTGCCATTTATGTAGCAGTCGAGACATTTCTAGTTGATTCTTCAATTCTAATTGGCTACAACTTATCAACTTAGTTCCCAATTACAGTTGAGACATATATGAAACCATAAAACCCAAATTGATGCATGTTAAAACAGGTTGAGAGCTCCAAATATGAGATTTAGATTAGGGTTTTAGAATAGATTAAGAGCTCCAAATCTGAGATTTAGCTTAGGTTTCTTTCTTTCTTTCGTTAGTTTCTTTTCTTCTTCTTTTTTTCTAGCTTTGTTCTTTTTAGTTTTAGGTTGGATTTAAGTATTCTAAGAGTTTGTTAAGTTTATTGAAGGATTTCTAACTCTTTGGAGCAATATTTGGTGAAATCTAAACCTTTCTTTCACTTATTTTACTCTCTTTATTCGTATATGTTCAAGAACATGAGCTGTTTTAGTGAATCTAAATTTTCTTATATATGTATGATGTTTTAAGTTAATTTCTTGCTAAGGACATGTTCTGAAATGGATTTAATGAGTTTTTATCACATGTTTGGATGTTAATCTTTGTTTAGTTGAGATCTTAAAGGTTGTCTTGAATTGATCACTTAAGATCAGATTAAAAATGATCGAAGATCCAAGAAATCTACTTTAATCAATAGAAAATTTAGTAAACAACGTGGTTGTAATCAAAGATCGAAGAAATCTACTTTGGTTAATCATTTGGTTACTAATCATGAATATGGAATTTTGGATTAGAACTTCTTGAAATTTAAGCCTAATACCTATTAATTGATGAAATAACCAAAGATGAAATTAAGATGGTTAGAGATAAGGCATTGTCTGAACTATAGCAATGTTTTAATTTAGTGAAGACCCTAGATTAGGCATTCTAATCCATTCCATAATTCAGTTAAGTTACTTTATGCCTAATCCTTAGCTAGTAATTTAGTTTAGAATTCATAACAGAGTTTGAAAGATTTTTAGTTAATTTAGGAAGCTAACCCTTTAATTTATTTATAGTCTTTAGCCTCTGTGGATAATTGTAATCTAATTGCCCTAGTAGTTCTTCTTTTCCGGTGGTTTCGATATTCTGGAGTCCTAAAAATGCTCCATTATATTACTTGCTAAACGGTACAATATCGTATTGTTAGTTTTGAATTGAATTTGAGATGAATGTTAATTGATTGAATTATTTGAGATAATGAGTATTAAACCAATGCTCAACAAGTTTTTGGCATTATTGCTAAGGAAATTTAGTTATGATATTAAGAATATGTCGTGTCAATTACTCTAGGTTGTAAATATTGTTTATATTTTGTTCATTTATTTCTTCTTGTTTGTTTTCTGTGTTCTTTATGATTTGTATTTGTTTTATGTGTTGTAATTTTTGTGTTAAACATCTTTTGATACCTACTTCTAGTCATTAAAAGATGTGTGGGCCAATATGATTATTGGCAAGATGGTCAATGGTATATGCCTGCTTAAGTAAGTAATTAATGGGCAAACCACAATGAATCCAATCATGAATCCTTTGCTTTTGATCATTCATCTTATCATAATTATTCATGGAAAAATCCTTATTAATTTGAGCCATATTCAACTCCTTGTGAATCATCTTATTTGCAAAATTGATCTGATTACGAAGCTATATTAGCTAAATTAATTTAAATGAAGGATTTAATTAGAGAATTTAGAAAAATGCATTCCCTTGTCAAGGAAAGTAGAATCAAGGATAAATATCTTTTAGAATTGCAATTAGAATCCCAAATGGCACAATTTGAAGAATCCTTTAAAAATGCTCTCCATTTCCTTTGCATGCTTCCCCTCCATTAGAATCAATTGAATTAAATATTTTTGACATGCATAATGATGATCAAGAGCTTTCTATTTCATTTTAACAAAATGATAAAGAGCAGGAGTTTTTAATTCCTTATGATCTTAATAATGTGGAAATTGATGAATGTTTGCAGAACTTCTGATGAAGTTTTAGAAAATGATGAATCAAATTTTCATTTTGATAATCATATAGAAGATGATGTAAGCATGAATCCTAGCCATGATTTTGAAAGTGAAGCATTTAAACCTTTTGACGCAACCTTGGAGAGTGATGAATACCTTTATGACTTTATAGTTAAATTTACTAAAATTGTAAATCAAGACCTTTCCTTTGAAGAAAAAACTAGTATAAGCTAGGAAGAAAACATCATTCGTAGAGAGGAAAAGCTTCTTATTGATTCAAAGGAGAGTGAGATGGAGGCTTGTGAGGAGATTGTTAAGGATGAGCCAAGTGAAATAGCATATGAGAGCATTGATTTTCTAGGTGTTACTACTTTTAATCATTGGCCAAAATTGGTAATTTTTAACCTTCTTCATGGTATTTTATTAAGAGTAAGAGCTTTATATTGTTTTTTTTTTTCGAAGACAGGATTTATGATTCTTTTCAACACCTGCTTAAAGATGTAAGGACCTTTGGGGAGTTAGCTTGCCCTTCTGGAAACAATGCATCTAATCAATTTGATGGTGAGCCAAAATTCAATTAAAAATTCTGTAACTTAAACACAATTATGTCTATACAAAGTAAAGAGTCTGTAAAGAACATAGAGTCATTTATTAAAAAAGGTCTTCAACAATATCTATGGTCTACTTTCTGTTCTCATTGAATCTATTTTTTGTGGATCAAAATCAACATACAAAACTTGTTTAAGGTTTCAAGAGTACACTAAAGTTTTCACTTTGAATTTTAAACACTCACAACATTTGTTTATGCACCAAAATTATGGATTGTGCATATATATACAATTTAGTGATTATTTTAATTTTCAATTCAATTTTCATTGGTTAAATATGAATTTAGTGCTTCAAGTTTATTATTTACATATTGTTTAAACTTTCAACTACATCATAGATCAATCATTTTTTTTATTTAAAGCGAAAAGCCCTTGATTTATTGAGAATTAGGTGAAAGACCTCTTTAAGTGTATTTTGTAATTTTAAAATCATCTTGTAAAGGCTTCTCTTTACCTAAAAAATAATTATTAAAGCTTACACTATACCCCTGAAAAAGAACATGGTGTCTTGTAAGGTTTACTCTTCACTTTAGAAGAAGAATGTACTTCTTTTGAATGCGATAGTTAAATTTCTAATAAGTAGTTGGAAAGTGGAATAAGCAATTATTAGAGATTGCTAAATCACTATAAATTTTAATGTACTTTCTCTACCCTTAACTCCTTATTTATTAATTGTCATGTAGATTGATTATTACTTATGTTGATATTTAATTGGCATTGACATTTGCATATTTGGATTCAATGAAAACACAACCTTTTCACTCTCCATTTCATTTGTAGGAGTAGCCATATTATACTTTTGATCCTCTGTTATCTTCTTTATGATCACTCTTCCAAACATATAATTAGAACTAGAACATTAAGATTGAGTTCCCAAAAAATTTTGAAAGTATAAAAAAGCCTCATTCTGTAACTCCTCTTGATATGCGATAGTTTGGCCAGCATAATTGACTAGCAAGGAAATATTATTAATATTGATTCCATATAGGATCACTTTATGAAAACAAAATGCAGAATTCTAATCACCATCTTTAAGACACCACATACTTGATTTTTTCCTCATAAAGGAATGACGTGACTTTAAGGCTTCCTTATATAAATTAAGAGCTAACAACTTATATTTCTATTTCCTTTTATCTAAAGAATCTAGATATAGAGCCTGATGTTACAAAAAGAGATCCTTTCTTGCATTATCAAGGCCATAAAATTTAATAGAAATTAGGTTTCTACTCATTAGATTTAAATCCTTTTTGTCAAGGTCAACTTTCTAACTTATCTAAATTATTTGAAACCTTGGGCTGAGGTCTCCAAGAATCTATTAAATATTTAGTCATAACCTTGACTTTGCTAAGAGGATCTGAAATGGTTACTTCTCTTTTACAAGGAAGTAAGATTATGTAAATCTATCAGAGTGTGGTCTGAATTGGCAAACACTACTTGACCAAGTTGGAATTCTCATCCATAAGTCATTTACTAACACTCTATCTAACTTCCTCTTCAGTAATCTTCCACTAAATTGCCTATTGCAAAAAATATGAAAATACCCTATATAATGCATATCTGTAACTCTTATAACTAAAATGTTATACCTTAATTGAGGACCAAAGTTAGGACCTTTTAGGGGGAAGGGGTCAGTTTCATTGGCTTGGAGAGTGAAATTAAAGTCCTTCAATATGTACAAAAGGTAGTTAATCAAGCTACCGATGCCATGGAGTTTAATCATAAAGTACCCCTCTAAAACTTAAAGTTTAAGGTGTATATTATGGAGAAATTACCTTCCATGTATTTATCAACCATAAAAATCTCTAAATGAATGAGTCAGTTAGTATTTATCTAGTTTAAGACTATAATCTTTTATAGATCATAGCCTACCAAAATTCTTCCATTGATATGATGTTGGCGATTAGATTGTCATACAACTTTTGTAAAAAGAACTAAGATTGTATAGCATTCTTTTCCTTCAATTTCATTTCCAAAAAACTCAGTAATTAAGGCTTACACTTTCTAATATAGTCATGACCAACCTATTACTTACTAAGATTGTTTAAATCTCCAACATTGCATAGTATAATAGACATAAAAATGAATAGTAGGAGCATATATTTTGCCTAGGTTACTACTATCTTTACTTTTCTTTGTCCCTAATCTTCTCCTAGCTAACACTTGGAAGTCTATAAGTATGGGAGAGGTAGTTTGATAAAATCCATGATCCTCACTCCCCTTAAGGCTCTCCTCCACAATACACGTTTCTAAGGGTTTCCTAGTCCTTTTGTAATGAGTTCAAGATCACCTTAAGGGGGGAGAGTCCCTCTGGAGTGTTTACGTGTAGTACCAAAGTAAGCTATTCAATTGCTATCAAATCTCTATCCCCTCCATCTAAGCCACCGTTAGCCTCTTGTGCACCCTCTTACATAGTTAACTCTAACCCACTTGTGTCAAAGGACATATTGGGATCTACTCACGACTTATCAATCTCTCTAGGCTACATCTTTGGGAAATTAGAGAACATCAACTCGCTGCCACTACCTCCCTTGAATTCTAGCTGCCTGACTCACAATGCTATAATTGATTAGGGAAGTGAAAATCAACATTCTCTAGCTCTGTCAGCATTGAATTACTGTCCACATTCACCTTAGCCATTAGCATTAAATCCTTCTAACATTCTACCATCTTTTAAAATTGTAAAACTTACAAATTTATTTGTGCTCTCTTTTTTTTTTTGTTAAGAATTCCAAGAACTACTCCTATATCTTTATGAAGTGATTACATTGCCTGGACTACATCCTTTTTATTTCTTAGATTATCTAATCCCATCAATTCTGTATTTTCATTGTCATAACCTCCTCCTAGTAGCCTTCCACATTTTGTTAAAATTATAGTTTAAAGGCCTCCACTTATAGGTTACAGATACCTCATCCAAAAAGAGTTCATCATTCTTATTTAACCTCAAAAGAGGTATTGTATGCAACAAGTCCTTCCATATGTTAATCACTATATAAATTCTCACATATCGTACTTTATTCATGACTCCTATTAATTCATCCATGCCCATAAGTTCCCCGTATAACTAGTTAGCTAGCTCAAGCCCTTCATAGTCCAATACTCTAAGTTAATTCCATCGATGATAATCTATATTAGTACCTATCTTAATTTCAATTCCTCAAGAAGAATTCCTAACCTTCATTTTTTAAGGAATATAGGCATGCTATTGAAGTGTCATAGACCATTGTCTAATATTATTTTAGCATTAAGTGCAAAGCAGAATTTGAAAATGAATATACCATCATTTTTCTAGAGAACTTCTTATAAACCATGGCTTCTCCAATTATTTTATGCCTGGGCATTGAAAGGAGTGAATGTTGTCCTTTTATCCGGAAAAAAAAAAAAGCCTAGCAATGAAGCATTCCACTCATGAGCACCTTGCTTCAAGATATCCACTAGAGGGGCTACAATATCTCTACCCATTTTCAATTGAAGGAGGACAAAAACAAAGAGTTTATTCCTGCAAACTATCATTAAGAACTTGCTTATAAGACCTTGAGACTGGTATTGTAGGACCAAACTCTAGACCATTAAGAACATCAACAACTTTAGCACCTTTGCCCATCTAAGGAGAGTCGAAGACAAAGAGGGGAAAGCTTCTATGGAAACCACTGAAGAGGAAGGCATTTCTTGTTGGAACATACTCAAAATGGGAAACAAATCAGATTTTTACTATAAAGATTTTAAAAACCATTATAAAAAATGGCAAACAATGTTAAGTAGGAACCAGAGACCTAATAAAGCTAGCGACCCTCTGTGACAAGAGCATCAATCCACCCAATGTTAGCAATTAAATAAGGCATAACCACTAAAATAAATAGAAAAATGAAATAAAGGAGGCAACAACCAAAATATGGTTAAAAGTACACTACTAAAGAAGTAAGTAGTTTTAAATTAAAGCATAACATAATGTAATTAACAGGAGAAACAAGCAAGAGAAGCAGGAGAAGTAAGGCACAGCAAAATGAAGCTGAGGAATAAGGCATGGTGAACCGAATCATCTATAAGGTAAAGAGAAGGACCTGTTTCTCACTGTAGCCATTAACATGAAAAAGACAATTTCATCATTATGATAAAAGTTAGTTTTTTGTCAAATATTGATTATTATTTAAAATGCTAAAAAATATGGTCAATTTTTTTTTTCATTTTTATCATTATAAATAATTAAAAATTAGTATGCTTGATTTAGTCTTTCGTCAAATATTTACTTATTATTAAAAATATTAAATAATATGATCAATTACTTTTTTCCATCTTTATCTATATAAATAATTAAAATTTACTATGATTGATTTTCAATACTAATAAATTAAATTGAAACATTTTTATTTTATTGACTTATCATATCTATATATCATTTTTACATTAAAATATAAGAATATTTGTTAGACAATAGTAATAATAATAATAATAAATGAATGTTAAATTACTATATTGTATTAATAGTTAATAATATACTTATTATTTTATATAAAAATTACACAATTCATTAATTTTTATTTATTATTTAATAATAATGGTAAGTAAATGATTTCTTGAAAATTATTTATAATTTTTAGTTTGTAAATATAAAATTTGGTTGATTGGTTTACTATTAATTAATAACTATTTATTAAATTTTCATGTTATATTAGCATGTTATATTCACAAACAAGGTTGAATAATTTTTACTATTATATTAGTTTATTGTACTTAATTTCAATTCTTACTAGCATTTCTTATCTTATAGGTATATTAGTGTTAGCGTTGATTAATTTTTTATAATATTTGTAAGTCTTATGACACTCAAAAGAGGGGTGAATTAGAGATTTAAAATTTTCTCACTAAATTAAATAAAATTAGCTGCCCAAACTAATTTTAGTTATATGGGTTAAAAAACCAAAATTTAACCTATAATGATAAGTCAATATTTATGCAAATGTTATTCAAATTCAATCAATAATTAAAACAAACACAATATTACATAAACTTAAAAAGATAAGGAAAAAGGATACATATTCAATTTTATAGTCATTTAGCCAAATCACCTAGGCATATGTCTACTTCCAACACCTAATGTTAGATTTCACTATGTCAATCTTCCTTAGGGTGAAGAGTAACTTCTTCTTTCTACAAAGGAGGTAAAGAGCAACCTTTACAATCTTACTTCTCACAAAGAGGGTGAACAATAGCTCAATAATCTAGTTTAACAAGGTTTAAGAAAAACCTTACAAACTAGTTTAACAAAGGATCAAGAGGAACCCAACAATATTACTTTCCAATGGGAGAAGAGTAATCCTTGAACCAAAGTACAAAATCAATAATTTTAATCCTAACTAAAAGTCCTAAAATCAAGCTCTCAATTCTCATAATACTTCCTAAGATTAGCTTGATCAAAACCAATACTCAAAAGGTTAAAATAATGCAATAAATGCAACTATATCAAACATAATCACCAACTATATCTCTAATGCTCATATAAAGTATAAACCAATTCAATTCACATTCAATAAGTATAATAACTCAAATGTTCTTTACCAAAAATCAAGAGTAACCTATTAAATATATTTTAACACCAAAGAGCAACTTATTAACTCTATTTTAATGGCAAAGAGCAACCTTCAATAAATAACAACAATTAACACAAGTAATTTCCCCAAGATAAGTAACCCAGTATACCTTTAATGGTGTATCAATGAAGCTCATTGTTGAGTCATAATTCATTGTAAAAAACTAACAACTACGAGTTTTACGCTCAAAACCGCAAGTATACGGGTCGTACTTGTAGTAAAGAACGGATATCGATC
>JAOXYD010260775.1:0-15782 GCA_028565735.1 Pinacopodium congolense
AAACACAATTGAACACTTAAACTAACGTAAACTTAAGTTTACTAGGGTATTAATTGATTAGTTAAAACCTAAATCAATAAAGTTCAAATTAATATTGTAACTAAAAATTCCAACACTTATTACTTGAGCAAAAACTAAAATTATTTCAATTAAAACCTAAAAACAAGTATCAATTGTTAGTTATCAAGCATCATTGAACTAAGAACACTATGAATAAACAAAACTTCATGGAATAACACTTAATCCAAGCGGAATTTTAACTAAAACAAATCTGGAAAGTATTAAAATCTAAAGCTTAAACAAGAAAGATAAAATCTAAAAAATGGATAACTAATCTAAGAAAGCATATTCAACTTTTTATCTAATGAAAACCTAAGCTAATTCCATTAATAAGCAATTATCTAGAACTTAATTATCTAAAACATGAATTTAACACTTCAAATAAAAATTCCTGATTTAAAAATTAAACAACAATTGAAATTTAAATGGATTAAAACTTGAGAACATGCATAAAAATTAACTAGTAAACATAGTTGAACCAAATACTCAAAGGGTTATTGAAAATATATGGAATAAAACTTTAAACAACTTAATATTTGATCAAGATAAATTCGAATATTATCATTCAATATTTGAAAATAAAACAATGTTCAAAGATCTAGAAACACTTGGCCTAACAAAGCTAAACACATGACTAATTCAATCTAACATGCGTTCATGCAATGTAAAACCAAAAAAAATGATATTCAGACATTACTTGCATTAATTAAGAAATTGGATATTAAAACTAATGGGAAATCAACACTAAAACAAGAAAACATGTAAGTGAATTAAACTTCAAACTTTCAACCATGTGAATCATATCCAAGAGAGGTGCAATTCCAAGCCACGAGGTTGAAGACAAAAACAGCCCACCATGCTTCTCCACTCCACCATGAATTCGGCTCCACCAATCAATTGCCTTCAACAAATTTGTCTTTAACATTTGATATTATTCAGCCAAAACTCACTCCAAAACCAAAGAAGGACGAAGAAAAGAGTAGCTTAATATGCCAAAATAGGGAGAGTCCCCTTTTTTTGTTGAAAACGTAAACCCTTGTTCCAATTCTCCTTATTTTGGTGTGTAGCAGTCACTCCCACCTTTCCAAAAACCTATTCTTTTCTTGTACTTTAGTGTTTTTAAGTGTGGAGCTGCCAACACACCTAATCTTCCTTGTCTCTAGGTCTTGTTTTAATTAAAAGCCCATGCTTGCACGTCCTCCACAATTTTGATGCATGGATGTCGTTTAACTTACGGTTTTGTCCTTTTTTTTGACAGCTTCAATCTCTGATCGCCTTTGCTACCATAACTCCCCCTACACATCTCAAATCAACATGAAATTTTGTATTCCAGTTCTACACATGCTGATCTTGCTATCCATAAAAGTTCAGATTAATTTGAGCTTTAAAGATGCTCCTAATGCATCCCCAAATCACCTTCATAAAATCTTGAATTCAAACGAGCTTGTCTTGATCTTTTCTTTGTAAACATTTCATGGCTAGTCATATGGCCTTAAAATTTGGTGTGGAACCTCAAATAATTATGTTCTAGAACCTCAGATAACGAATGGTCCTTCCAACTTGTATCTTTGCCTTAAGGTCAAATCTGAATGTAAACACAAAAGGAACACAAATTAAGCATTTAAATAACAAAATAGTTGTGAAATGGCAATGTAACATTTATAGAAATACTATAAAATTAATCCCTATCAATATTGGAATTTGATTTAATTTTAGATAACTTAGACCAGCTAACACCTCCCTCTATGTATTTGGAATTTGGCTCGAGTTTAAGATCTTAAATTCCTTCTCAATCCTATCATGTTTTCTTGTGTATATAAAACTTTTATTTCCTTGAACTTGTCAACCTATTCCTCTTTAAATTTCATAATTAAAGCCATCCATTTCTATTAAATATTTTAAACCTAAATGGAAACTTCCTTAAAATTTCAAGTAATAGGTTTAAACCACTACTAATGTATGATCTAAAAGTAAGGAATTATAAAGCAAGCTTTGGATTTAGGAAATGATTATAACCATTTTTCATTCACCAAGGCTGTATCAATCATCTTCCTTATAGCTAAATGACCACTATACTTATTTATCCATAGGAAAAAATTCCCTTCCATTCGAAGGTCTGTAAGGTAATTTGACTACATAGTTCTTAAAGCTTCTACTATGCCGATTTGGTATCATTAATTAAGCTCAAATAAATCAATAAATTCACATGCAATTCCAATTCAAATCCAAATCAATAAAATGAAAATTTACCAATTGCAAGTAATAAAATGGAGCATATTTAATAAGACTTTGAAATGTTGAACCCATAGAGAACTTATTTCTATGACTACTAAGGCAATTGGATTACAATTGTCTAAGGGAAATCAAGGCTCCAAACTAAGGGGTTTAGATTAACTAAAAGGAACTAAAAAGCTTCCATCTATGCAATTGAATGCTAAATTTTCTAAGGATTACGAATTGATTAAATGGCTAAAGACTAGGCGTAAAAGACTTAAGTGAGTTATGAAATAGATTAGAATTTCTAATCTAGGGCATTCACCAAATCAAGACAAATCTATGGTTAAGTCATTGCCTTTTCTCTAACTTTCCTAGTTCATGGCTTCGTCCACTCCCTAATCTAAAAAGTAAGCTTTAAGTTTAGGAAGTTCTAATATAAAAACCATGTTCAACATTAGTGCCATCATGATAATCAACGTAGATTTCTCAAATCCTTAACTTAAATCATATTGTTTACTGAATTTTCCAATGATTAAAGCAGAGATTGTCAAATTTTTAATCATCTTAAATGATATTCGAAGTGGCCAACTCAAAATAAGCATAATGATCTTAAATAAAAAATATTATCATCCAATCTTATGTTAAACACTCACTCAAGAAATTCAAGAACCTGTCCTTTGATAGAATTTATCTTAAAATATCATACGTAAACAAGAAAATTTGGATTCATCATCAAAGCACATGTTCTTAACATCTGTATGAATAAATGGGTGACATATAAAGGATTCAAGGTTTAGAAAGAACCAAATAGTCCTCCAAAATGATAGGTAGCCTCAAATAAAGTGTATAAGCTCATGAAAATCCTCAAAGCAACATGGAAATTACAAGAATAAAGGCTAGAAAAAAATGAAAAACCTAAAATTATAAAAAGAAAAGGAAAAGGAGGGTTTGATCTGAATTCTCTCTCTAATCCAACTTAGGTTGTTGTAAAAATGGTCTCTAAGTCTCCTTATATATCTGCGCTACAAGAAGGAACTTGTTGGAGCAATTTTCAGTAAGTGGGGAGCAAGTTATAGCTAGAAATATCTTGATAGGTACTAAAATGGCACTTAAACGATAGTAAACGGTAGTTTATAAAGGTCCCCTTTTTAATAATTTTTTTAATCTTTTCTCCCTTTTTTGGCATCCATCTACATTGTATAAAATTTCTGAACATAATTAAGCACTTTAACATCAAATTGGGAGCAATGAGCCTTAAAATTGGATTAAAATTCATATGAAAATACAATAAAACCAAGGCCTAACAACTTCATTGCAATTCCTTGTGCAAAAATTTCCTTTAGCTTCAAAAGGATGTAGCATGGAGTTCCAATCTCCCTTGACTAGCGAAGGAAGAGTTATTGCATCCCCTAACTCTCTGAATTTGTTCCATAATATAACTTGTTAGACCTGAATGGCACCTAAGAGTGGAATTGTATATTAAGTTCTTAAAAAAATTTTACAAGAACCTAGGTTCACTTAAAAATCTTTAACACTTTAAGAAATTTATTATGGAAAACAGATAATAGTTACAAAAAATTTTAATGATATAAAATTTTATAAAGTGAATTTAATATGAGTAATATTACACAAAGATTAATTGAATATCAAATAATAGTGTAACCCTAATTTTTGGATCGAAGAATCATATCAAATACAACTAAAAATTGCATAAAAGTAAAGAGTATAAATGAAGAATGGCATCACCAATTTATTCTAATTCAGAGCACTTCACTTCCTCCTACATCTACTCCCCAAAACCACAATTGAGATTTTGTTTAACTATAAAAATAACAAGATTATAATGATAGAATTTTCAAGGATATTGAATAACCTTTCTCTTAGAAAAACAATCTCTCTCAAAATACTCACCCAAATACTCTTTATGTATTTCGAGGCTCACAAAACTTTAATGAATGTAGAAAAAAAAATCATGTATCAAAAGACCCTCAAAGAAAACTTAAAGAACACTTTCAAGAAAAGCTTTCATAAATCGCTTGATCAATTACTTTGAAAACATCGAGATGATGAAAACAAACGTAAAATAGCCAATCTATAACCCTAGGATGCCAAACTAACCATTTGTTAACATGACATAATGTTCTAATGTATTAAAAATTTGTTATCGATGAAGAAAATATACTAAGTGTGATTTACGCTCTTAAATGGTTATTCCTAGGAATTTTAAGTACTAGAAATGTATACTAAATAGCAAGTTTCGTAGGAGTCTGTTTAACCTATGCAACCTGCCATTTAACCTCTAGAAACTCACCCCAAAAAATTGTTGAAGGAATTTTCATCCCAATTCAAACTTATCCTAATATTATAAAAAGTTTATAAACTCTCACATATTCTAAATTGTGAATGTGTTATGCATGTGATGAACCTCTTCAAAACATTGAAAAGAACTCAAACATGGCTTACAAAGAAGAATATATGTCATCACCTATATGCAATCTATCTTAACTCTTTTAAAAACTTTGAGTCTTGATCAATTCTCATGATCTTCAATTTCCTCCAGGACTCCTTAAATTTCTTCTTTTTCATTTTAAACTTGATACCTAGCTTGCAGTGCTTCAAACATATAAAAAATAAGTCCATTTGGTGTTTTACCATCATCAAAACAAGGAGAACACCCCTTAGTTCAACAACCCCCCGCCCTTTTAATGATGACAAAGACATGTGATATAATAAACATAATATATCAAAAATCATTCAAACACACTTAAATCACATGAATATTATACTCAAATTTAGTTTGTCCAAATTATAGTAACAAGTTTCAAATTATTCTAAAGAACTGATACACTTCACAAAAATACAAAAAGAATGTTATTATTTAAAAAGACATACTCCCCCTAAATTCATAAAAGTCATACAACCATTTGTTCAAAACGAAAAAAATCACTAACTACACCCTAAAATACATCCATTATACTAGAATTTGAAAATTATTAAAAGAAAATTGCTACTTAGTTATAAAACAAACTATATTAGATACATCTCTCTCCCGTTTTGGAATCATCAAAAGGATAAATATAAACATGTAACAAATTCATAAACTTTAAATCAACTTAAAACCTAAAGAGTGAAACAAGCATTAAAAGTCACCAAGAATTTCAATCTGTTATGCCTATCTTTCTTAAAAGAATAAGCCATTCTTCAAAATCCAAATCCTTACATAAGGGGCATGAAAAAAAATCATAATGACACTTTGACTTGACAGTTAAAAATATGAAACTCTCACTTAAAAAATCCATTACTTCCCTTTTAAAAAAACAACATAATTTCATTAATAAACATTTCAACATTTAAAAATCATATTCCACAACGAAAATTTTCAACTATTGACAATAAAGACAAAGTTATGAATAAAAACTTATCAAACATCGCTAAGACTCATTGTAAAAGTTCTAAACATCATTTTATTTATTTCTTACAAAAGTCTTCTTTTTTTTTTTAATTGAGAAGGGTTAACTCTCCCTAAATGAAACAATTTTCAAGAATTTTGAAGACATATCCAAACTTCTAGAAGAATAAAATGAATATCATGTTTATGATCTTTTCAAAGGTACAAATACTTTATGGGATTTTAAAAAATGCATGATGTATAAAAAATTTAAGGAACTGTCATCAAAATCATCAAATAATTTTGCACAAAAATACTAAAAAATTAGGAATCAAATATTCATCAATATAAAATATCAATCAAATCATTTATTTAATTTTGAAAATGACATAAAGGTGTACCTCCTTAATCGAACATCACCAAAAAACACTTCCTTGGTGGAACAATGCATCATGGTGGTTTTAATCTTTTTATGCTCTTAGAGGTACCCTTGAATACCTAAAAAAACAAGAGCAATGCACCTTTTGTACCCATATCAGCTTGGTCCTTGAATGTTAATGGCATTCCTATCTCGACCATATCAAGATCATATGAAGAAACATTCATATCCTTAATTTGATCATAAGTGAAACATGTCCATAATAGCCATAATAAGTACAAAATAAAGGTGTTTATGTTTTAAATGCATGCTTATAATTATTTCTATGCTTAAAATTATTGTAAGAGCATGGTTGAAAATTTTTCCTAGATTGAAAAAATGACTTTCTATCATTAAATTTTTTACACCTAAAACTCCTAGACCTAGTCATATGACTATATATGAATTCTTGATGCATTTTGCTAGATTGTGTCCTACTAGTTGATGAATTTGAGTAAAAGAATTAGGTAGACATTCATCTTAGAAAAATAGTCTTGTTATAAGATGGTCCATTTTAATTACTAAAACCTAAACCATATTTTTCATTTGTCAATTTTTTAGAACCTAGCATGTTCTCTAATTTATCTTCACCTTTTGTAAATTTTGAAAGTGATTCCTTGAGATTTTCTACTTATTTGTTTAACGATATGTTTTCAATAACTATAATTCTTACATAAGTCTTTCATTCTCTAATTTTCATTCATCTAATTCTTCTAAAGTTTTCATAAATCTATCATGTAACTTCTTCTTCTTCTTCCTAGTCAATTCTTCAATATTGATGGGTATCTACTTGCATCAACAATCACTGATCCTTTATAAGACATTGGAGATCCTATGATAAGAGCAAGAGCTAAATTCTCCTATGACAAGAGAAAGAGCTGAACGCATAAAGGAGGCTTTGCAAGGGTGAATCAAAGACATTCATGACAATGAGGCTATTTTGGAAGATTCTAAAACATTACCAAGATTAATTACTTATCTTCAAGCACAAGAACATGGACAAGGCTTAACATAAGAAAAATAATTATTGGGGCCTATCTGCAGGGATGATATGCAAACTTGTTTTAATGAAACCCAATATATATAATGAAGCCCAATTTGAAAAGATTAAAGACTTGAGTCAGAGGGAAATTTCATATTTTGAATTTTTGCCATTAATTGATAGTTGTCAAGTTATTTTTATAAGGATTGCAAATTAAAACATTGATTTCTATCCATTAATTGAGGAAATCCTCCCTAGTCAAGTCTTTCCTGTTTAGTTATTATTAGAAGTCATTAGGAAGATCTTTCCTTGTATGGATTTCGTCTTTTGGTGCTTATTTAAAGAGGCATCCTAGTGTAATACAAAATCATCATATCGTTAATCAAATTTGATGTTTTTCTCTATTGTGAGAGCTTTTTTTTATTCTTTATACAAGAACTAAGTCTGATCTCTTTAAGGTAACTTGAAGTGATTAACTTATAACTTTGATTCTAATCAAAAAGTTTGGTTGGGGTTGGGTTATGTTCTTTGCTTGATTCAAGATAAATTTTGGGATTTCTTTTTCCTTATTTTTTTTTAGTCATCAGTGTTTCTTCACCAAGGTTAATATCATTTGGTATCAAAGCCAAACTCTTTGGATCAAGTTACATGTATCCTTGTTTTCATTTCTTGTTTAATCTTACTTATTTCTTTTTTTTCTTCTTATCCTCGTGTCTTTATTTCTTTTTAGTATGTTGTTCCTTATGCTCTTCTTTTTCCATTTAGCCAAAATTACATCATAGTTGTTCTATTCATCTATTCTCCTTTAAGTCGTATTCGTTCTAAAAAAAGAAAAGGCAAGCTTTTGTTTATCTTCAATTATTGCCCAAAAGTTGCACGGATCTTTCTCAAATAAAAAATTGCAAGATTTTGTTATCTTTAATTGTTATACAAAATTTTGGGTGTTATTCCTAGTAAAAAAAAAGAAAAAATTAAATTAAAAAATTAAAAAAAGGGAAGACATTTACTATCTTTCCATTTAGTAAAATATTTTATTATCATCCTTAATTTGTTTCCATTTTATAGTCATTATTTCTTTCGTTGGGCATTAACTAAAACACGAGTGAACATTAACTAAAGAGTAAACACGTAAGGGAGCGTGTGAGAACAAACCAATTTTTTTATTTCTAGGTCTTTATTTATAGAGTTAATCACGAGTAATGGTAGAGAAAATATTAACATTGACCTTAAGACGTTCATGAAAGCCATCCAAGATCAATTCCAGACTCTTAATATGAGATTAGACAATCTAGAGACATCAAGTAGGTCAAATTCTTATAGAAATCAACCACAAAATTTAAAGGAAGAAGAGGAAGCCAATTTTGAAGAGGTTGGATTCATAAGGGGAAGAGGGATTATTTAAAGGTATGATAATAATTTGAGTAGTTTTAAAATGCAGATGCCATCCTTTCAATGAAAGAATGATCCAAAGTTATGTTTAGAGTGGGAAAGAAAAGTAGAACATGTGTTTGCTTTTCATAACTATTCTAAGGAGAAAAAGGTCAAGTTGGCAGTCATTGAATTCACGGATTATGCTAGCATGTGGTGGGATCAATTGGTGCTTTACAGGCATAGGAATTGAGAGAAGTTTATTTGGTCATGGGAAGAGATGAAGGTAGTAAGGAGAAAAGGTTTCATACCTAACCATTATTGTAGAGACTTGTGTAGGAAGTTACAGGGTTTAACCTAAGGTTCCAAAAGTGTGGAGGAATACTACAAAGAGATGGAGATAGACATGATTAGAGCTAACATTAAAGAAGGTAGAGAAGCTATTATGGCTAGATTCAGTAATGGTTTAAATAAAGAGATTGTTGATGTGGTAGATTTGCAGCATTATGTAGAGATGAAGGATTTATTGTATAAGGTAATCATGGTTGAAAGGCAATTAAAATGTAGGGGAACCTCCAAATCTGATGTGACTTTTAACTTTTCATGGAGATCAAATTAGAAGGATATCAATACTACTTCAAAACCAAATGATGTTGCAAAATCCAAGGATTCAGTTTCTTTTAAAGGTAAAACAAAATCTAAACCCTCTTTTGAATCATATGAATTTAAGTGTTTCAAGTTTCAAGAGTTTGGACATGTTGCTTCTCAATGTCTAAATAGAAGGACTATGACTATTATAGGTAATGGCTAATGTATTGCGTAGGTGGTATGCATTGTTGACTTCTTTTCAACCTAAATTACTTAGCTTTAAGTTCATTAAGAATTAATATGATAGTGATGCCAATTTTGGACAAACTTATGTTGCATGTTCTAAGTGTGCATACAGTGATTTTTATAAGCATGATGGATTTCTGTTTAAGAAAGATATACTTTGTATGCCTAAATGTTCTATACGTGAATTACTTATTAAGGAGACCCATGGAAGTGGGTTAATAGGGCATTTTGGAATTGAAAAGACCTTAGATATATTACACGAGAATTTTTATTGGCCTAACATAAAGCATGATTTTCAATTTATTTGTAACAAATTTATTACATATAAACAATATAAGTCAAAAATAATGCCTCATGGTTATTCAACTTTGGATTGACATATCTATGGATTTTATATTGGATTTACTTATATCTCAAAGTTATAAAGATAGCGTATTTGTTGTTTTTTATGGGTTTAGAAAGATGGTACATTTTATTACATTTTCTAAAACCAATGATGCAACACATATTGCTGATTTTTTCTTTAAAGAGATAGTTCATTTTACATGGTTTGCCTAGAACAATTATGAGTGATAGGGATGTTAAATTCTTGAGTCATTTTTATCGTACTTTGTAGAGTAAGATAGGTACCAAACTGTCATTTTCAATCATTGCACATCCTCAAATGGATGGACAAACTGAGGTGGTTAATAATACACTTACTACCTTACTACATACTATCATTCAAAATGATTTAAAACAATAAGAAACAAGTTCTCCACATTTGGAATTTGCATACAATTTGATTGTGCATTCTATTATGTCTTATTCACCTTTTGAAATTGGTTTTAATCCTTTGACTCCTTTAGATGTTTTGCCTTTGCCTACTAATGAATTTGCTAATTTTTATGAAAAGAATTTATTAAGGATTTTCATGCCAAGATTTGTTCTAATATAGAGAAAAAGAATGAGCAGTATGGAAGGCATGCTAATAAGGGGCGCTTGAAAGTCACCTTTGAACCTATAGATTGGGTTTAGGTTCCTATATGTATAAAGAGATTTGCTGCCCAAAGGAAATCAAAATCGCAACCTAGAGGCGATGGACCTTTCCAAGTGTTGGAGAGAATAAATGACAATGCCTATAAGCTCGACTTACCAAGTCATTACGGAAATTTAGAGCCACCTTTAATGTTGCTGACTTATCTTTATTTGATGTAGGTGATTCGAGGACGAATCCATTCGAGGAGGAAGGGAATGATGGATATTTGCTTCCATCAACAGTCCCCGATCCTTTACAAGGCATTAGAGGTCCTATGACAAGAGCAAGAGCTAAGCATATTAAGGAGGCTTTGCAATGGTTAATCAAAAACATTCAAGGCAATGAGGCTATTATGGAAGATTCTAAAACATTACCGAGATTAATTACTTATCTTCAAGCCCATGAAGATGGACAAGGCTTAACATAAGAAAAATAATGCTTGGAGCCTATTTGCAAGGATGATCTATATACTTTTTTTAATGAAGCCCAATTTAAAAAGAGTAAAGACATGAGTTTTGAGAGAAATTTTATATATTTTATTTTTGTCATTAATTGTTATTAGTTGTCAAGTTATTTTTAGAAGGATTTCAAATTCAAAAACTTATTTATAACCATTAATTTTGGAAATTCTTCTTAGCCAAGTCTTTCCTATTTAGTTATAATTAGAATTCATTAGGAAAGTCTTTTCTTGTAGTATTTCATCTTTTAGTGCTTATTTAATAAACAACCTAGTGTAATAAGAAATCATCATATCATTAATCAAATTTGATGTTTTTCTCTATTAAGAGATCTTTCTCTTTTACCTTTATTCAATAGCTAAATCTAATCTCTTCAAGGTAACTTGTAATGATTAACTTATATCTTTGATTTTAATCAATAAGGTATCACACGTATTACTAAGCGCTTGGCTGAATTGAGGAAAAGGATACATGCATCCATGATTGTGACTTCAATCATCCCCTCTTCTTTTCACTTTTCGTGCATGCGAGGCCTGACCGTCATTCAACGATCATTTTCCCCTTGCGTACTACTTTAATAACTTTGAAAATAGTAAAAAACTCTCTCTTTTTTTTTTTTAAGATAAGTTTTAATTTTTAGTATTTACAATACAAAATTAAGTCTATTCACGATGTGTTTAATTAAAAGTCATGTCTTTTAATTTAAATTAAAAAATTAACATTTCAAATTTTTGCATAAAAGTTAAAATTCTAAACAAAAGATGATATATCTTATAATTTGAAAAAGGAAAATTCATCTACAAAAGATTTGTTGGGATCAAAAGTTCTTTAATTTGTGAAATTTGAAAATAATCTATAAATGATTTTTTTGTGTGTAAATCATGCATATATAAACGAATCATCCTAAAAATTTCAATATTTATAATTGAGTTTTTTTGATAATAGTATCAGGAGGTTAAATATGCATCTTACTATGACAAATAACAGATAAGCTTGAGTAAAATAAATTAATTATAAGTATTTGTTTTGAAATTATCTGTTGTTATTTTGAAATAATGCATATCTTTTTTATGATAATTTAATATGAATATCCAATAATTTATTATGAAAGAATGTGGTGAATCTAGTAAACGCTCACCTTGTTTCCTAGATTATATTACATGATTGGAGTGCAACAATATTAGAGCAAAAATAGGATGACTTGTGAATGTATTTGCAAGACAAATAGTAACGGCGAAAAGAACAATGGCTATATGGCTATCAGCAATGAATACTCTTCTGGCTTCTTATTGTTCTAAGGTTACATCAGATTCCATTAAAATAAGGCTATGTTTAGTTTAGCTTTTATATTTGGTTTTGGTTTTCTGTTTTTCTAAACACAAAAATCGATAAAGAAAACATATTAATACAACACAAAAATCGATAAAGAAAACACAATTACCAATACAAAAATACAAAAATCACAACACAAAATCATAACCCACAACCCAACTAAACATCCCCTAAGAAATCAGAAGTAATGGCAAGCAAATGCCTTGAATGGATTGTTAATGGGTATTACAATTAAATGGTCGGAAAACTAGTCACATGCATCAATGTTGTTAAGGAATATATAGTTAAGATCTTTACTATTGAGGAATGTACAACCAAGATAGCTAAAGTTAGTCAACTAGAATATTATGCTATTGTTAGATAATAATAACAAATTAATTATGTAAGTAATTGTAATTATTTTTTTAATTTTTTCCTTGTAATCACAACTCTATATGTAAAGCCGTTTTCTTTATATGTTGAGAAGACAATAATACAAAACCCTATTATCTTCTTTGTCTCTTGTATTCTTTCTTCATGGTATCCGAGCAACAAACACTGCTACCCTTTTCCTACACACCTTCATATGGCCAACACATATAGCCAAAACTCAACAAAACCTGAGGTTAACAAATTTGACAATCCAAGTGATCCTTTTTATCTTCATCATTCTGATTAGCCAGGTTTAGTACTTGTCACACAGCATATGAATGAAGACAATCATAGCACTTGGAGTCGTGCGATGTATACGGCTCTCAACATAAAAACAAGGCAAGTTTGTGGATGGTATCATTAAACAACCACTGGAAACCTCTATAGTGGAATTCCAACAATGGAAACGTTGTAATGACCTTGTGAGAGCATGGATTTTCAATTTAATCTCGTAGGATATTAGAGCAAGCATAAATTATAATGAAAATGTGCATGAGATCTGGTATGATTTAGAGGAACGCTTTTCTCGTACTAATAATGTTCATCTTTTTCAGATGGAAGAGGCTATTCACAAATGCAAACAACATAGTATGACTGTTAGAGCTTATTACACAAAGCTTAAAGGCTTATGGGATGAGCATCATGCATTATGCAGTATTCCCACCTGCACATGTGGGACTGTAAAAGAAGTCCTACAGTTTTAAAAAAATCAAAAGACCATGAAATTTCTTATGGGGCTTAATGACATATATGCTAGCATTCTAGGACAGATTCTCTTAATGGACCCACTTTCGACTGTTAACAAAGCTTGTTCTCTTATCCTTCAAGAAGAAAAGCAATGAGGAATGTCTAAAAGAGATGCACCATCGACCGAAGTTTCAGCCTTTGCGGTCAAGAATAACTCAAAAAATTTTGAGCGAAAATTTGCTCCTAAAAATCCTCATCTGAAATGTGAGAAGTGTGACAAAATTGGGCATACTTATGAGACATGTCAATCACATCTGAAATGCGATTATTTTGGCTGGCAAGGTCACACCATTGATGTTTTCTGAAAATTGCAAAAGGCAAATCCTATAGGAAATAAAGCAGACCAAAGAGAACACAATAATTCTTTCTCAAAGGCTAATCAAACAGATGCAATTCCTACAATATTTAATCCCACAACAGAGCAATATCAAAATCTCATGGCACTACTCAGCAAAAGTAAGTCAAATTTCATGGCTAATCATGCTAGAAGTGCATCGACCATGAGCGATATTTCAAGTACAATTTTTTGTGCTTTTGCTATTAATGATGATGTACATTAGATACTTGATAATGGAGCCACATATTACACGGTTTGCTCTCGAGACCTCTTAATTACAAAATCTTGTGTTACTAATCATACTGTGTAACCACCTAATGGAGCTAATGCTATTGTTACACATATAGACAACATTCACTTTGCTGATTTTACTTTACTAAATGTGCCATGTGTACCTTTGTTCAAACTGAATTTGATCTCCATAAAGAAACTTGTTTATAATTCCCATAAATTTGCAATTTGCACTGAAAGCTTATGTATGTTGCAGGACCAACGATGGAGGAAGATGATTGGGATGGGAACTGAGATATGAGGACTTTACTATCTTGATACTGCACAAAGAACTAAGTGTAATGCTATCACCACACCAGCTTCTTGCTCACCAAAACTTTGGCATCTATGCCTTGATCATTTATCAAATAAAGTTTTTCACTTGCTTTCTTGTTCAAATACAGACATCAAATTTTTTGATATCTCTAATTTTTTTATCTATCCATTAGCTAAACAAACTCGTTCTCCATTTTGTTCAAGTTCTATTCACACTAACTCACCTTTTGAATTAATTTATATTAATATTTGGGGAAGTTATCATGTTCCTTTTATTACAGGTGCACGGTATTTTCTCACTATTGTTGATGATTATACTCGTTGTACATGGATTTATTTGATGAACCAAAAATCTGACATCTTTAATTATATCTGTATGTTCATAAATTATGTAGAAACACAATTCTCATCAAAGGTTAAAATCTTTTGAAGTGATAATGGACCTGAGTTCATAATGAAAAATTTCTTCTCAAATAAGGGAATTATCCACCAAACCAGTTGTGTTTCTACTCCATAACGAAATGGAGTAGGCGAGAGAAAACACTGTTACTTGCTGAATGTAGCTAAAGCCTTATTGTTCCAAGCTAATCTTCCCAAGAAATTATGGGGAGAAGCCAATCTTAACTATTGTATATATCATTAACTATACACCAACACCACTTCTATAAGGTAAAACTCCATTTGAATTACTTTTCCATAATAACATACATATGATCATTTACGAGTATTCAGTTGTTTATGTTTTACTTCAACACACCATTATAACCCTACTAAATTCGATGCTAGAGCCTCACGATGTCTTTTCTTCGGGTATCCATATTCCCAAAAGGGTTATAAAGTTTATGATCTTTCAACTGGTAAGATCTTTGTATCATGTGATGTTCTTTTTCATGAGGATATTTTGCTATCCCTACTTCACCACCTCACTTATCAATGTATGATGATGACAACACCACTCCAGAGGTTCCTTCCAGTGACACAGATAAACCTTCAGTTGAATATTTCAATCAAGAAGACGAATCTATCTCCAAGATGTCTATTCCAAACATACCCTCAAATCCATCATCTCTATTAACTTGTTCAACTACAGTGCCTAAACGCTTTAGTGAGTATCATGTTGATGTTCCTCTTCCTTCAAGAAAAGTCCCATCATCAAACTCAGTCTTAGTTCAAGCAATAGGTATTCGTTATCCTCTATCCGATGTTCTTTCATATGGGGGACTTCTATTCGATTTTCTTTCATATGGGAGTCTATCTCCCAAATACCATGCTTTTATTCTTTCTGTTTTACAAAAAAAGAACCATCTTCATTTGCACAAGCAGTTTGTGGTCCAAAATGGCATCTTGCAATGCAACAAGAGCTTAACACACTTGAATCTAACAGGACATGGTCACTTTAACCATTACCCCCTGGAAAGAAGCCTATAAGGTGTAAGTAGGTATATAAAATCAAATTATACTCGAATGGCATTGTTGAACATTACAAAGTAAGATTGGTTGCAAAGGGATATAATTAAGTTAAAGGCTTAGGCCATGTTTAGTTCCACTTTGATTTTTGGTTTTCATTTCCTGTTTTTCTAAACACAAAAATCGATAAAGAAAACACACTAATACAACACAAAAATCGAAAAAGAAAACAAAATACCTAATACAAAAATACAACGAC
>JAOXYD010260786.1:0-15781 GCA_028565735.1 Pinacopodium congolense
TAGAGAGAAGGGACTTAATTTTTTAGTTTATTGAGTTGAGAGGTGTAAGATTGAAAATGTGTGTTTACTACTTAGTTGTAAAATAGAACAGAATCTCCTTTAAGAGTCGCCCTTCTTTTAGAAAATCAAAATTATTTGAGATGGTGCTTTCAAATATCTATGGTTTGATGAAAAAAAAAAGACTTTCAAAGGTCCACTTTATTTTATAACATTTATTGATTATTTAAGAAAAAATTAGGTTTATATCTTAAAATCAAAAGATCAAGTATGTGTTTTATTTAAATAATTTTAGACTTTTGAAAAGAGATTTGGAAAAGAGGAATTTTTGTTTGATAAGTACTATAAACAACAGCATATTAGATGCCAAAATATAACTCCCAAGACTCTTTAGTTAAATGGCCTAGAAAAGAGGATGAACAAAAAAAAAATTTAGAGTGGTAGCTCATCATAAATTACCAAATAATAAACCTAACTGCACCTCACTATTTAGTATGGCAAACTAGGGTCGAACCACGAGGAGCTAAAATTCAATTGCTATTTCGAATGTTGTATATAAAGTAAAAACAAAAACCCTTGATGTAATGAAAATGAAATAAACTAAAATGAAACCAGCATAACCAAAGAGATTAACACAATGCAAAATAATACAAAAACTAATAACAATATCAAAGAAATGAGTAGAAGGTATCATCAGGATTCCGACATAATCATAGAGCCTTGAATCTAAATAAATGGTGTTCTAACTAAGATGTTAGCCTATGGATCCAAATAAACTATTGAATCCTAAGTTTCTATATCAATAATGCTTTTATGATTTATACTTTCATACAAATGTTCTAATTTGCATCATATACTGTTAGTGGAGGAACACATTGAAACTTTATCAATAATGCTTTTATCTAAGGTACATCGTAAAAATATTTAAGGCTTGACTATTCAAAGACACTAATTCTTTATCCTTTCATCCCATTCATTTTCATTTTTAGGATGTAATTTCACATTTACTAATTTTTTTTGGAATATAGGGACCTTCTGTGACTACGACCTATAAATCTATACCATTACCTCTTATGGACATTTTTATCTTCTGCTTCCAAACCAAGAAAAGTTCTCTCCATTAAAAGGGGCTTCATAAACATCTCTAAAATTTGCCATCTATCTTTACTCACTAATTCATTAGAACTAATCTAATGTGAGACCTATGTTTTAATACCAATTGTTGGCCCTATATGGCAGCTAAGAGGGTTTTAATTAGGTTCTTAAAAAATTCTTTTCAATATTATTAAACTTAAGTCTTTTTACCAATACTAATTAAGAGCAAAGCTAAAGAATAGTTTAATTATACAAATGAAATAACAAAATAATTAAATAATTAAATTAAAAGAATAAAATTAAAGGAGAAAAGGAAGAGACGCAACCAATTTATTCTAGTCCACTTGCCCTACATCTAGTCCCCAATACCATTATTGAGATTTTGTTCTTATTACAATCAACAACAATATGAAGTACACAATATAATCCTTTTTACAAGCTTAAGAATAACGTTTCACTTCCTTTTCTAAGGCTAACGAATAACCTCACAACCCTTCCTTTTAAGGCTAAGGAATAACCTACCACTCTTCTTTTCTAAGCGTCAAGAATAACCCCACAACACTCTTATTTTTATGGCTTAAGAATAACCCTCACAAAATACCCAACCACAACTTCACCAAAAGCTCATATACATTCATGAACATTCAATAATAATGTATAAACACTTTTAATACTTCTTACATGCATAAATAACATAAAACACATTTATGTATACTCTTCTAAGGTCAAATAGCTATTTCTCAAATGTTGTTCTCATTTAATAATATATCCGTTGCAAATGTGCTTATTACAAAGTTACCTTTGTGTATTCTTCATATTCGGTTGATCGATAGGCATCATTCAATTGGCTGATTTTCTGAAATTGTTCATTCGATCGACTTATTCCAAGATTCAGTCGATCGATCTTCTTTCGGTCAGTTAGTGCTCCCTTTAACAAGTATATTAGGTTGACCGACCTCTTCAATTTCTTCATTCAGTGGACCGATCTAGCCATTTGGTTGATCAACCTCTTCTGAGTCAACACAACTTTGGTCTAAACTTAGCCAAATCAAACTAAACTTAACCTAATCTAATTCTTAACCCAATTCAACATATTTTAACACAAGCAAATCAATAGTAAACACATCTTAACAAATTTTATACAATTAGACAGACACAATCAATTCATCCAATTTACCAAATCATTAATAATATCAATTCAACCTTTAACTAAAAAATTATTTCATGACTTATACAAGTCATGCAAATTTCACCGAATTACCAACTTAATTACTTATTCATCATATACACTCCAAAAAATTTTCAATATACCTATCTAAATAAACACACTAAACTCTACAAACATATTAGTAGAAACACTTTGTCATCATCAAAATAAAGGTGGAACCAACACTTAGTTTAACACTCTTCTCCACTTAGATCAACATCCTTCTCCACTTAGATCATTTTTTTTTTTAGCTAGCCCCCCCTCTTTTATAAACTCATGTCCCCCACTTTTGTTCACCCTTTTCTAGGTCACGATTTACTTTTGCTTTTCAATTATAGCATGTTTCTTTTTAAAAATTTTATTTTCCCCAAAATTTTTCTTTTTTGAAAAAAATCCAACTAAATATAAGGGGCCCTTTTTCTGCATGAGGCTATATGTAGTTAGCTCCATCATTTGTTTTAATTATTTTTATCCTAAGATTTTTGCAGATCTTTTCATTTGGTCCTATAGCACACCTTGGCATAATATAAGAATAATTTTCATTAAGTACATCCTCAAACATGTGGAAAATAAAGAAATTAAAACCATTCCTCAGCTTCATCCACTAAGGTGAAAAGAAATGCTCTCAACTTTAACTGATTTACTATGACACTAGTAGGCTTCGTCCCTGAACATATAATGTGAAATTTGTTTAGGTACTTGTTCTAGCCAATGATGTAGCTAAATTCAAAAAAGTTGTTATCTCAAAAATTTTTTTAAAAAAAGGTAGAGCATGAATTAGAGTAGTTCTAATTTCAAGCTCAGTTTCATTTTTAGGATAATTGTTGCAATCATAGGTGAAGTTAAGGGTTGTAAGCTCCTTCAGAGAGCACTAGTAATGCTCCATCATTTCTTTAACTTCTTAGTAAGACTCCTCTAAGTTCTCTTCAGCTTTCTTGTCAATTGATGATGAACTACCTCTCTCTGGCATGTGAGTATGTCGAATACACTCATATTGTTGAAGCCTTATATAACCTATAATAGGAGAAAATGAAAAAGGATTAAATGGAGAAAGAGGTGAGCCTCTATTATCTTTAGCCAATTTCTACAAGTTTCTATGTTTTGGACAATCATAAGACATGTAATATAGAAAATAAGATGAGAAAGGTCAATAAAAAAAGAATAAAACAATACTAAAAATAACAAAGAACATTATGCCAAGTTTTTGGAAACAACACCAAAATTTTGGTACACCTATCACAAGCTACCAAATAATAAATTCCTAACTACCTAACTATGTAATTAGGTGAGCTAGGGTTGAACCATGCAGAGCTAAGGTAAGCTAAAGCTATTTCTATAGATGTGCAAAAAAATAAATAAATAAATATCCCCTAATTTTGTAAATTGAAAGCAAATGGCAAATATAAACAATTAAATTAATTCAAATGAAGGAGATCACACAATACTAAGAAAGTGAATAACTGAAATAATAATTTGACTAATGAAGTAAGAATGAAAAATAGAAATGAATAGATAATATTAAAAGAAAGCTAGGCAGAAGATGTTTTCGAGACTCAAGACTTACAACTAATCATAAAAAATGTAAAGAATGTGTTTTGCCTAAGATGTTATCCTATTGATATAAACAAGCTTTTGTGTCCTATGTTCCTCTTATTTTTGATAAATCTTATATGATAGAAAACTTATTGTGAACCACATGATAACTAGGATAAATCTTTAGATTCAAAGGTGTAATAACGTTAAGCACTAGGGAACGACTAATCTAAGCCACAATCGCACATGTTGAGATATGTAACTTAAAGAGTTGAAATTATAGGTTAGTTTGATTAAGTTTCAAATAAAAAATCAATTAACCTATTGCTATTTATGGTATTTGCTAATGGAAATTACAAATCAAAAGCCTATATCTATCAATAAAACTTGAAATCGCTAATAGGATGGCCAAACCTATATAACAATTCCTTATTCATAGCATTTAACTTGAATTCCAACTCAGTCATAGCCTAAAACATAATGTCCATTAGAATTAATTTAATTCTCATGATTATAAATCCTTTATCCCTTCGTTATCTTCTTACCTAAAATAAATTTAGCCTAACATATTGAAATTACTCAAAATAGAAGATAAATGGCAAGAAAACATACTGAAATAATAAATATGAAGGTTGGAATTGAAAGCAAAACAATATATTCATACATTATCCAACAAAACCAAAATGTAAAAGCATAACAAAATTGAAAAAAAAAGTAAAATTATAGGTAAAGAGTAGCAAAAACAAGATGAAACTAAAGTTTAAGATATCTAGAACATACAAATAATGATTAACATTAACTTTAACTTGAATGAAAAGCTTAAAACACTCCCAAAAAATGAAAAATAGAAGAAAAAGGTGTGGCTGCCAAATAGGGTATGGAAGCTAAAGAAAATGCTCCCCTATTATCCTTAAATATGCCAAAACTAGGATTGAAAATGATAGAATATGTAAAAGTGAACTTTAACCTTATTTGATTTAATTTTTTAAATGCTAAATGATACTTGAATTGAGTTAAATAGTCCTTGTTTCAACCACCATTTATGATTTTGGATACTGGACCTAAATGGTGGTTGAATAGACTTAAAGGTGATGTTTACGTTCTTTATAAATCTTTAGCTCTTTATCAGCAGCTTCTTGCTCCAATTTTTTTTAATTCTTCCATAAATTTGGTCTTTTATTCTAAAATCTGTGCTAACACATCAAATCTATCATCCAACACAAAATGAATACAAAATTAGCATTTAAACATCAAAATAAAGACAAAATCACAATAAAACATTTATGGAAATACCATAAAATTCATCCCTATTAATCTCTAATCAATTAAGGTCCAACTTGAGCCAACTTGCAACCACCTATAGGGAAAATATAAAAGAAGCTCAATAAGTCATTTACAGTAAGTAGATAGAAAGAATCATGCCACTTTCAATCAAAATTTTAGATTGTTTTAGTTTTTAAGGTTATTTTATTGTGTTCTTACTTTTTCAAGTCTTGTATTAGAGATTAAAGCTTATTTTTAAGGATTGTAAGAGCTTGAACACATGGTTTAGATTTGTAAATGAGTTTGGACTCAATTTGGTGCTTTCTTAAGTCGTTTATGTAATGAAATCAACTCTTTTGTTGAATTCATCAGAGGTATGATGGTTCAGTTTCTTATGATGTGCTCTTTAATCCGAATGAGTGGCTAATATGATTTTCAGCTAAGGTAAGGTTAGTAAATGGTTTAAATGAGTTCTTATGCATGATTGTGGCCTAATGTTTCTTTGATTGAAGGGCTTAAAGCTTATTCTAAATTTATCAATTAGAATAAAGTCATTAAACAAGCTTGGAGCCGAGAAATCTACCTTGGTTATTAGATAATTCATTAAACAACATGGTCTAAATCATTGCATGATCAAAACTTGATTAATCATAAGGGTGTTAATAAAGAAATAAGGGATTTTTGGATTACACTTCTTGGACTTTAAGCCTATTGCCTAAATTTGATGAATAGTCAAACTTTAAATTAGGACGTATTGAGAAAAGGCATTGTCTTAATCATAAGTATTGTCTTGAATTTGTAAAAATACCCTAGATCAAACTTCAAAATGATTAATTAACTAACTTGGATCAATGAAAGCCTAAACCTTAGCTAAATGAATTCATTTAGACAATCTTTAATCACATTTTTAGTTTTCTTGCGTAGTTTGGAAACTTAAGGTTAATTTAGTAAATTTAGTTAGTTAATCTAATAAATTTAGACTTTCTATATAATTTTAATCTAAGTGAAATAATACTTATAAGTTCAATCCTCATGGGAACGATAATCTAGATTTAATTTACTCCACTATATAACTTGTTGAAAGGTGAACATGCCAATAAGTTGGTCTTAACTTGCTTTAAAAAATTATGTGCTTAAATTTTGTTAATTTCGATAAATTAGACCAAGCCAACAACAAGTTTTTCCTGTCATCACCAGGGATAGGATGTATTTGGAATATTAGGAAGAAATTGATAAGGCAAAGTAATTTGCTTTATTTTAGTTGCTTTCTTAGCTTTGCATATATACTTGGGGATAAAAACCCAAGACATTTGAGTTTAATCTGGAGGTGGAGAAAACTATTCATAGGCAAAGCAAAAGATTACTGAGCAAGCACATCGAATGCAATAGGATTAGAGGGTCTCAATAAGTTTTAAAGTAGACATTGATCCGTTAGAAATGGGACCACAAGAGCATTTAGTTGAGAGACCTTAAGAAGAAGGTAGGCAATAAACTATGAACGATTTGGGTATAGGAAATAGAGGAATAGTTGTGGTTATAATTGTGTGGCCTAAGGCCAATACAAATAATTTTGAAATTCCAAATGGAATTGTTTCTATATTTAATGCTTCACACTTTGGTGGTTTGCATTTTTCAATGATGCAGTTAGACTTAGGCTTTTACCATTTTCTCTTAGAGATAAGGCTAGAGCTTGGTTAGATACTTGGGCACCTAGTTCTATTATAATATGAGATAACCTAATGAAGCTTTTCCTTACTGAATTCTTGGCACCAGCCAGCCTAGTAAAGATGAAAACCAAGATTTGTTCATTTATGCAATATAAGAATAAAAGTCTATACGAGGCCTAATAGAGGTTTAGGGAGATGCTTACTAGGTGTCGTGTTCATGGTTTCAATACTTGGTAGCAAGTAGAAATTTTCTACATTGGAGTCGCACCTTCTCATTATTGCACCATAGATGATGTAATTGGACGTAATCTAATGAGAATGACTTGGGATTAGGCTTATAAGTTGATTGAGGAGATGTTAACAAATAGTTTCTATTGTGATTCTAAATGCCATCATAAGAAACCATATAGAGCTCATAATATCAATGATACAGTAGCCTTAGCAATGTAAATGGAAATCTTAAACAAGAAACTAGATAGTTTGGTGAGTGGAGTTGATAGAAGTACTTTTTAAAGTCCTTTAAAGGGTGAACATTATGTTAGTTCTTCCTATTCATATCTAGATTGTCAAGTAGGAAGTTCTTTTTCCCATGAGCCTTAGTAAACCCAATAGGATAATTTCAATAGGCAAAGAGGAGACCCTTATTCTAACACTTATAATATTGGTTGGAGAAATAACCCTAATTTTTCTTAGAGAGATAACCAAAACACTTATCACCCACCAACCATCCCTCAGAGAGTCCCACCACCTAGCTTTAGAGCCAATCCACCTCCATACAAGTTAAATTTTGAGGATATAGTGTTGAAGTATATTTAGAGTAATGAGTTTAGATTGACAAATCATAAGGCTTTAATTAAGAATTTAGAGACTCACATAGGTTAGATAGCATAGAGCTTATAAGAGAGGATACTAGGAAAGTTGCTTAGTACTATTGAAGCTAACCATAGAGAATATGTTAGGACAATCACCTTAAGGATATAAAGGAAGTGGAGAATTTAGGATTAGATAAGAAGAAGAAGAAGGAAGTGAAAGAGAAGAGTGAGCAAGAAGTGTTAGAAATAGGAAAAAAGAAGGAAGAAAAAGAGAAAAAGGAAGGAAGTGAGGTGGAGAAAATAATTAGGTTATTTTGTGATCCCCGTTTCTAACCTTACAAGCCTAGGATTCTTTACCCTCAAAGGTTAAAGAATGCTAACTTAGATAGGAAATTTCTGAAGTTTGTTAAGATGTTTAAGAAATTTCATATAAATATCATAGTTGTTAAGGTAATTTCATAAATGCCTTCATATGCAACATTTATAAAGAAAATTCTTTTTAAAAAGAAAAAATTGAAAGAATATGATATTTTCAATCTTAATAAGGGGTGTTTTGCTATCCTTATTAAGAAGCTACCTCCTAAGCTTAAGGATCTTGGTAGTTTGACCATTCCTCATACCATAAACAATTTTCAAATAGATGAGGCTTTGATTGATTTAGGAGCGAGTATAAATTTGAAGCCCATGTCTATCTTTAAGAAGTTTGAATTAAAATAACCCAAACCCATGACAATTTCATTATAATTGGCTGATCATTTTGTTACATATCCCAGAGGGATCATCAAGGATGTTTTGGTTAAGGTCCATAAGTTCATTTTTCCTATTGATTTCTTAGTGTTGGATATGGAAGAGGATAATAAGTACCAATTATTTTAGGAAGACCATTCATGGCTATATCTAGGGTAATAATTTATGTATATTAGAAAGCTTATCCATAGACTTTAGGCTATAGAAATTTAGATTGATGTGTTTGAGGCCATGTAACATCCTTCTAATTTTGATTGTTGTAATTTTTTTGGAGTAAGTCATACTGAGAGCGAACCTTCAGTTATTTCATGTTCAAATCCTTTGCAAAAGACATTGACCCAATCACAGTTTTTAGAGTTAGATGAGGAAGAGACTGGAGAAGTTTTAAGTGTATTAGAGGCTATAAAGGTATCATTTAGTAGGATTCTATCTAAGAATTATGAGCTTTTGGACAGGCTAGTTAAGCCCTTTTCCAAGACATTTTTAGAGAAGCCCTCAATCCTAGAACTCAAGCCTCTTCACATTTGAGGCATGCCTTTTTGAGTCCTCAATGGTACTTGTCATTCTTTCATCTTCTCTTACTGAGCACAGATTATTGAGAGCATTGCGAGGTTACATAGGAACTATTAGATGGACTATAGAAAATATTAAGGGTTTGAGTCCCTCAATTTTCACTCACAAGATTTTTATGTAAGAATGGAGTAAACCCTTAGTGCAACCATAACGTAGATTAAACTTAAATATGAAAGAAGTAGTCAAGAATACAGTAGTGAAACTTCTAGATGCTGATATTATTTTTCCTATCTCTAATTTGACATGGGTTAGTCTAGTTCAAGTGATACCCAAGAAAGGAGGCACTACTATCATGAAAAATGACTAAAATGAATTAATTTCCACACAAAAGGTTACTATCTAGTGTATTTGCATTGACTATGAAAAATTAAATGACGTCACCTAAAAGGACAACTTCCCATTAACTTTTGATTGATTAAGTGATAAAGAGATTTGTAGGGAATAGCTTTCATTATCCTTTAGATGGGTATAGAGGCTACTTACAAATTCCTGTAGCTCTTAAGTACAATGGGAAGACTACCTTCACATGCCCTTATGACACTTTTTTTTATAGACACATGCCTTTTGGCTTGTGTAATGCCTCAACCAATTTTTAACATTATATGATGGATATATTTTCAGTTATGATTGAGTTTTGCATTGATGTTTTTATGGATGATTTTTCAGTATTTGGCATGTCATTTGATTGTTGTTTAAAAATTTTGCAGAAGGTATTAAAGAGACGTGAGGAGACTAGACTAGTGTTGAATTAGGAAAATGTCATTTTATAGTGCAGGAAGGCATAGTATTGGGTCATAAGATTTTAAGTAATGGAAATGAAGAAAATCAAGCAAAGATTGATGTAATCGCTCAACTTCCACTACACACTTTAGTTTAAGAGATTAGGAGTTTTCTAAGCCATGTCAGATTCTACTAAAGATTTTTCTAAGATTCCAAGACCCTTAACTGATCTATTGACTAAGGATGTTGTTTTTAACTTCGATGAAAAATGTATGTGTCCTTTCAAGATTTTAAAGGAGAAATTCATAATGGTACCTATCCTTGTTTCAACCAATTGGTCTCTTTCATTCAAATTAATGTGTGATGTAATAACTTTTGCTATCGGTGCTATTCTTAGGCAAAGAAAGGATTTTTCATCCAATTTATTGTGTAAGTTAAACTTTAAATGATGCCTAAAACTTTAAATGATGCCTAAAATAACTACACCACAACCAATAAATAAATGATTGCTATTGTGTTTACATTTGATAAAGTTTGATGTAATTTAGTTCTTTCTAAGATAACTGTTTATACAGACCATTCGACCATTAAATATATCATTGGAAATCATGATACGAAGCCCATTTTGATTAGATGGGTCCTCTTTTTACAGGAGCTTGATATTGAAATCAAAGATAAGAAGGGTGCTAAGAATTTTTTGGTTGATCACCTTTCACATTTGAGTGAAGAGGTGATGGAAAAAGGAGAAAGTCAAGACATCAGGGTTGTCTATCCTAAGAATCAATTTTTAGTATTGATGGATTTCCCATGGTATGCTAATTTTTTAAATTACTTTGCTAGGAATATTTCTCCTCTTAATCTTTCTTACTAATAAAAGAACAAGTTCTTAACTTAGGTGAATTGATATATGTGCTATGATCCTTATTTATACAAGATTTGTGCAATAGTATCTTTAAGAGATATGTCACTTTTGAAAAAGTGCTTTCTATTTTAATCCATTTTCATTCTAAAGAGGTAGGAGGACACTTTAAGCCTACAAGAACAATGAATAAGGTATTAAGGAGTTTATTTTATTGGCCTATTTTGTTTAAGGATGCATTTTAAGATGTTAAATCTTGTGAAAATTGCCAATGATCTGGGAAAATTTTAAGGAGACATAAAACACCATTGAATAACATTATGATTCGTGATGTATTCGATGTTTGGGATATAGATTTTTTTTATCATTCCCTAAATCATACTTCAATCAATACTTTTTAATAGCGGTTAATTATGTGAGCAAATGTGTTGAAGTTATTACTTCACCTATGAAGGATGTACGAGGTGTGGTTTAGTTTAAAAAAACATTTTCGTGAGATTTAGGACACCTAGAGCAATCATTAGTGATGGAGGTTGACACTTTTGTAACAAGCAATTTTATTCCCTTCTAGCTAAATATGGTGTCACCCATAAAGTTGCCACACCTTATCATCATTAGACTAGTGGTCAAGTTGAAATATCTAATAATGAAATCAAAAGAATTTTGGAAAACAATTTTAGTACATTAAGAAATTATTGGTCTTTGAAATTGGATAATGCATTATGGTCCTATCACATTACTTTAAGATGCTCATTGGTATGTCTCCTTATTATTTGATTTATGGGAAGTCTTGTCATTTACCTATGGAATTAGAGAACAAAGAATTTTGGGTTATCAAATTTTTTAATATTTACTCAAGAAATGTTGATGAAAAATGGTTATTGTAATTGAATGAGTTGGATGAGTTTCTTTTTAGAGAATATAACAACTTTAGGTTGTATAAGGAAAGAGTCAAAAGGTGGCATGATAAGCATATCATTTCTCATGATAATAACGTAGGTGACAAGGTTTTAGTGTATAATTCAAGGTTGAAACTCTTCCTTAGAAAATTAAGATCAAAATGGAATAGCCCTTTTGAAGTAATCAAGGTTTATACATATGGTATAATTGAAGTCTTTAACTGTCAATTAAGTTTTAAAGTAAATTGATAAAGGGCCAAGCTTTATGTGCTTAGTCGATATGTGGAGTTGGTTGAGACTCTCTTACTTTTAGATCCTTGTAATACTCAGAATTGTTCTTTTAGTTAGTTATTTATGTATATGTTTGGTTCGTTTGTTTTTGTTCGTATAGTAAGGCTTTTAGTTAGTGTTCTTAATGATTTGGTCTTCTACTGTGTTTCTTTAAGATTTGTGTGATTTTATTTTAAGTTTTTTCTTAGGTTTCATTGCTAGAATTTAGTTTGTTTTGGTTTGGTTTTACTTAATATTCCTTTGAGTAGTTTGTTTAGAATTTGTTTTCTTTTAATTTGTTTCATCTCATTTGGATTTATTTTCTTAGTTTTAAATGTTTCAATTCACAACCTTGAGCAATTTTTGTTGTAGAATCCTCTCAGAGTTGTTTATCTTTGAGTTAGGTGGAAATTGGTGAGGTTCTCCTTGAGTTGGGTGGTTGTTCTAAAAGGCATCCCGCCAATGTATCCATCTCATCAGGAGGTGAAGCAGAGGAAGGAAAAAAAGTATGAATAGCTAGTCGCTATCAATGAACACTACAATTGTCTTCATACGAAGCATCACTAATACCCTTTTAAAGAGTTACCTCCAGTGTTGATTCATCAATATCATCTACTCTCTCACCTTACTCTAGTGGCATATGGTTAGTCTTGCACCATAAGCCTCTTACAAGAATAAACTACCAGAAATTAAATATGGTATGAGTGAAAATGGAAACAGTGGGAGGTTAGACTGTTGTAAGCCCTATAGCACTAAGAGGGGGGTCAATTGGGTGTTTAAAAAATTTCTTTGAAAATTAAAATACTTTGAACAACTTAGGCCAATTTCTATTAAGTTCAATATCCAATTAAAATTCAATCTAAATGGAATGATATGCTTATGAAAATATTTAAAAAAATTCAATCAACAAACAAACAAACACAAGAGAATAAATTTAAAGAGATAAGGGAAAAAGAGAACACCAGGATCTATAAAGGTTCATTTACCCCAAAGATAGACTATGTCCTCTCTCTAACTACGTGTTGGAAATTCACTAACAACAATCTTACTTTAATTGGGTGAAGAGTAACCCTTACAACAATCTTGATTATAAGGCTAGAGGAACCTTTACAAGAATCGTGGTTATAAGGTTAAGAGGAACCTTTACAACAATATTGGTTCTAAGGCCAAGATAAACCTTTTTAATCTTAATTTAGGGTGAAGAGTAACCCATTCCAATCTTGTTCAAAATCAATCCAATAGAGGGGCTTAAATGTAACCAATGCAATGCTTATGCCTTATGTAACATCTAATGAACATACAAGGCCTAAAGTAATCCAATTCACAACCAAATACTTATGCAATTCAATTTTTTTTAACACAGGTCAAGAGCAACCTATCTAATCTATTTTAACGGCCAAAAATAGCGTATCAACTCAACAATAATCAGCATAAATCAATTCCCCCAATTATGTCATTAAACCACACCTTTAATGGTGTTTCAATGAAGTACATCCTATAAAAATAAATTTTGAAATTTCCAGAGGCAATTAAATAATTTTGAAAGTCTCCTAACACAATTAAAGATCATGCATAATAAAAATTATCCACCAAAAGCGTGATTATTACATTAAAAGATAAGATTGAATACTTAAAAAAAAATCTATAAAAATATAAAATCTTAAAAATCTAGCTACAAACACATGTTTTTAACCACTCAAAAGATGCGAATTAAATGCAATAAACCTACTAACACATTAGTCAACCACTCGCCAATACATCACAATAATAAACACAATTTCATAGCATAAAACAAATGGATTAAATATAGAACAAAGTTGAAAACATAAAACTTGGATAGCTTTGGTATAACCTATAATATTAAGCTTAAACGCTTAAATACACAATATAATAGCTTAAAATCAAAACAAAAATACTAGCAACCTCATCAAATAATTTATTGAAAGGAGAAGAATATGATGCTTCAATCAAAGGTGGTATGATATTTTCCAAATTTGAGAAAGTGATTAATTAATCTTTGATTCTAAGAGTTAAACTCCTTTCTAAGACATCAATCATTGTCTTTGAAGTAGCTAGAAAAGTCCTACCTAAATTAATCAAATTTTATCCTCATTATATAAATCAACTGGAAATATGAATCTATCGACTTTTACAAGTTGTTGCATTGGTTAGGTGACTTATAAACTTTTAACGAAGTTGAAACGATTCTACTTTGAAAACCAATGGAACTAAGGCAAGTGCACCTATCACAAAAGTAATTCAATGGAATAAATTTAGGACTCCGAATGTCGATCCCATGAGAAAATGGCTTAATTACTAGGTCGATTAGATTATAATTATATAGGAAAATCCTAACAATTTGATTAAAACCTGAAAATTGGTAAACTAGTCTAACTTGACTTTAACACTTCAAAATTGGTTTTAATTCCTTTAAAAAATTTCTGAAAATTAAGAAATGAGTAAATTAGCTAAGGATTAGGTGATTGATCATGTAATTGAGCTTTAAACACATTTAAGGGTTGATTAAAGTTCCTTCACAAAATCAAAAAAAAGTTAAGGTTAAGACACTACTTTTTCTCCATTAAATCTTGATTAAAAATTGGTTATGATTCAAATCAAGTAAATGGGCTTTAATTTCAAGAAGGTGAGTTCTAGAAATTTAATCTTAGATCTCTAAATCTCACAAAAATCTAGGTTTGGTCATGTAAAGATTAATTCGAGTTGGTTATTGATTTTTCTAACAATTTAAGATTGTTGAACCAAAGTGGTTCCAATCATGTAATTTGATGATAAAAACCATTATTATTACTACTGTTTGAGTTTTGAAATGTTTATAAGATAGGTAAATGCTTAAATTGTAAGATAATATATTTATGGAGCTAAGGTAGAAAAGCTCAAGCATTAGATGATCAAGCTTAAAGATCAAGAGAAGCTTGATGAGATCAAGTTTATAAATAGTTCAGGAAAATGGCTTAAGGTGTAAGTGTCCAAAACTTGATTCATAATCAATGCTTGAAAAGGGCTCTCAGAATTGCACCAACATTTTCATATAGGCATATAAGAGTTGAATTGTTATTTTAGTGATTAACTTGATTTAATTATGGCTATGATAAATTAGGAATTGAATTAGGTTGACATATAAGCTAATTGTTGATTTATTTATGCAACATGAATTGCTTTAATGTGCTTGACATGTTTAAGATTAATTGAATTATTTCTTGAAGTTGTTTCTATATGTTTGAATTTGTTTAAATGCCATTGTGCTATGAATTTTGCTTTATGGAAGGTTTAAGAATTGTTTGAAAAGTTTTAAAAGTTGTTTAAAAGACAATTCCTATATTTCGAATAGATTGAAATGTTTTGATTATTTAATGTTAGGGGTTTAATTGATAGAGTTGTAATGGTTAATTTATTGAATTATGACCCTTAATTCAGTGCTTAATTGTTAAATTTATGTGTTATTGTGTTTAATTTCCATGATGGAGTTTAATGATGAAGATTGTAGCAAAAACATAAAGAATATCTCTTCTTTTGATCATTAACAGCCCTGGCAGGGTCATGTTAATGGAAGAATAAGGGGCCGTTAATGGGTGTTACAGTAGAGTATTAATGGCACCCTCTCAAGGTGCCGTTGTATGGAGCTAAGGTGTCATTGAACACATAATAAACAATTTTAGCTACAAATCTTCTAGATTTTAACTCTTGGCATGTTCCTAAATAATGCTAGTGTTTGCTAGCACATGGGGGGAGCTCTCTAAGTCCTGAAAACATCCAAAAACATACAAAAAACATGAAAAAATTTGGGAGATTAGATTTGCATAGTCTTAGAGAGTTCTTCCTCTCTCATTCTTGGTTTTTTTTTAGTTCTAAGCTTCAAACACTTAGTTCTTCGAATTTGAGTATTGTTTATGAGTTTCTGAACATTGGAGCTTGTTATTAAGACTCATATCTGAGTCTAGGAATCATCCAATGGGGTTTTTAAACTCAAATTATATCTTATTTTGTTTCATTTTTTAGATTAATCAAGGTTCATATTTTTATATCTATGTCTTTGAATGTTCTTGATTTTTCTACAAGATCTTGATGAATTAGAGCTTGGCTGGAGTCCAGAATCAAGTTGAGAGTTCAAGAAACATCCA
>JAOXYD010260813.1:0-15780 GCA_028565735.1 Pinacopodium congolense
CTTAGGCTGGTTTGTAACTTTAGATAACTTACATGAGTTAGGTTTTATCTTTAGGCTTGATCATCCTTTAAGTAATTCCCTAATACTAAACCATAATAAATGACCTGATTTAGTGTTTTAAGAACTTTTATCTAGATTCAAGGATCAATAGTTATCTTATAATCTCGATAATACCTTCAGCCTATTGCTTTATCATTATTGTTTGTTTATTGTGTTTTGCTTATTATTTCCCTTTTTATTATTTTTATTTCCGTCTTAGTGATGTTATCTCTCTTTACGTCTAGGGGTTTTTATGTTTGTTTTTCTTTATAGAATTAAAAATAGCAGTTCACACTAGCTCTTTATAGGATTGACCCTAACTTTCCCTAACTACATAGTTAAGTTTAGTTAGGTTTTTTTTTTATCTAGGAGCTTACAAAGAGCTTACCAAGTACATAAATTGAAATTCATTAAAATGAATGGTAAAGTTATAAACATGTTCATGACCAATCTTATCAGTAATGTGTCTACAAAATTGTCATTATTAAATGATCCTCATTTGAAATTGTTAACAACCTTGAAATTGTAAATTTTATAGATAGAATTGAAACTATTACTATTAATAATCTTGAAATTGTAATGCTTACTATACTTCACATATTTCATTTCTATACACATGTTTCATTTACATAAATAGGTTGTTTATGAAATCATCATCATCAACTTGCAGATCATTCAAGGTAGATGTTTATAACATAGTTTACTACATTGGATTAAGTGTACCATTAAGGACTTTATGACCTAAGAATAATCTGGGGATGACATTTTATGGATGTTTCAATTATCTAGTGAGTGAGTTTTAATTTAATTTTAAATTAAAGAATATTTTTTCTTATGTGAACATGTTATGTTTCCAAGTTAGGGATTGTGATTTTTACTGTGAGAGCTATTAAAGTGTTTAATAACTTAAGGTCTAAATTACTATATCAAAGAAGAAGACGAAACAATGACAAGTGTAGTATACTCAAACTTTTCAAATGGGATTAAGGATTAAATAAATTTTATGAAGGAAAGCATTAAAATATTGGTATAAGATAAAAATGAGCTGAAGATCATACTAATATATATTGTAGTAGGATTTACTATTGATGGCTCTAATTTTCAGGTGTTTCATGCATTGTTATTGACATTTATAATAACATTTGTATTGAACTTTGTAATGATATAACTTTTTTTTGTCTTTTTATGTCAATTGAAAATCAATTATTGAAAATTATTCAATTGTGATTATGGAAATGGTAGCTTTTGGAATATGAATAGGAGCTTTCATTTGGAAATTTGCAATAGTGAAAATTTAAGTTCATAAACATCATGTATATTGAAAATGTTTCGGGTTTCAAATACATAAACAAAAGATATTCCTAAAAAATTATTTTAATGACATTTATAATGTCTGGTCTTAAGCCCCATTACTCCCTTCATATGCACTAGATCTTGTTAGGTTTAACTAGTTGCTCTTCTCTTCTTTGCTTCACCTTATAAATGTTGTCAAGTGATGCTTAAATTCCCTTTAAACCTAAAGATTTTGGCTCAAAATCTAACTTTAATGTATCAGTATTAACATATCCAAACCTTCATTTTTTTGGCATGTGTAGTGCTACCAACTTGGCAAAAAATGCAGTAAGTTAATTATATTTAGAATTTAGACATAATCATGTGTTCATATCACAATATACGAACTTATAATATTTCTCTGTTAGCTAGGTATGATAATGTTTTCAACAATGTTGCATCTAATAAATTATAGCAAACAAATGATTAAAATATAAATAACTTAAGTACAAGTTTGTTATAAGAGTATGCTAACAAATTAATAATTGTTTCAAATACTTATGGTCATGCCTTAGGTATTAATTATGGAGTTATAGGTGCTTTATATTGTGAACTTCTAATATGATTAATTATTTATGAGTTTTAGTTCATAATATTATTTAAAAAATATAATAGATAAAAGCAAACCCACATATATATTTGTTGTTATTAAACCTTGTTGCTGCATTTTTAAGTTGTGACTAGCATTACTACATTTCTTATAATTTTTAACTTGCCCCTTTTAAGAGAATTTCTTTATGTTACCTGATTTCTTTGGTTCATTCTTGACTTTCCTTCTTATAGTTTTAGGTCTACTAGGCATAATTCTTTTAACATATGGGTTTGGTTTCAATCTCAAATGTTAGCCAAAAAATGGATCCCCTCATAGGTTGTGTAATACATATTAATACACACTGTAAAACCAATACCAATAATTTATATATGTCTCCCACTTTGCTCAAAATGGTTGATAGAACTTATAGAATGTTGATGTAGGTAGCCATACAAATCCCATGCCTTATAACTATTAGTACGTGGAATTCACTTAGAATATATTGAATATCAAGTCTGGCATCATCATAAACTACATCATCAGCTTTACATCATCAGCTTTACATCTTCAAGGACTTTATCATCATCATCGACATAATCATCTTCGCCTGAACCCCCCTACTTGCTACTTCACAATGATCCTCTATATCATGTTGTCTTACTCCCTTAAGTAAACTATTAAGAGTTATCTCATTCTCTTCACTAAGGCTTTTCCCTTTATTTTCAGGCAATATGATAGGTGCAGGAGCTAGAATTGTTGTGTCTAACTTGTGTGTAACATACATATTTACAATCCCATGGAATTTTATCTAGTTTATTAGACTAATACAACTATCATTTGATTTAAGAATCCATTAACAACTAAATAAACTCAAAACAAAAGACTTTATAGTAAATCCTTATTAACTTGGAAGTACCTTAAATCCTTGTCTATCCCATATAGTTATCTGTAACTTATATAGTTAAGACTTACCTTATCAAACATGATTGATTTCCCAACCATATAAGATAATTGAAGTTTTAACCTAGACTTCCTATCATGAAATAGCATAATATTTTTACATTTAGCCATTGTAAATATCATGTTAGTATTCAACGCTAGAAATATGTAAAAGAACAACAAATATAAATGATATAGTTTTAGCAAATCTCCTTTCACTTTGATATTTGTTAATTTTTTACTTTGGTAACTTTAGTCCTTAATTATGTTAGTTTCTTTATAGATGGATCATAGTTTTAGAAATCATCTTATATTGGTGTTATTATAGAAAGAAGAAATTTAGATCAAGATTGCTACCATGATACTTATCTATATGATAGAAAATGACCATTTGATCATATAAAACATGTTCGCTTTCATAAAATTATGATTCCATAATCAATGTTAAAAATACTATTACTGAATGTATGAAGCCATAATTAGTTTTGTTGATAACCTTTTTCTACTACCTTTTTTAATTGTCTCATTTTCTGGTGGATATGCCTTAAACATTTGTCTCGTCTCGTTTTTTGTTGGATATGCCTTAAACATTGTCTTCTCCCTATATATTATGCAATCAACTGCAAAAAATATAAGGACAACAACAAATAAAAACAATGAACAAAATATAGGACAACAAAGAGGACCCACTAATCATTAATTTATTTTTTATTCCTATAAATAGACAAAAGAGGATTAAATATTGAAATTAAAATTAAAATTGGCAGGATAGTTTCAACTATTGTATGGGTATATTTAATAAAAATAAACTAGTCACTGGAGCATAAAGAAGGAAGAGTAAGTTATTGGAGATCAAAGCACATACAAAAGCAATGAAGGCGGTAACGAGGGACACACCAAACGAGGAAGAAAAAATGAGGTGAATGTAAGTTGAGATTATCCTATATCAAAACCACTAACATGCGGGGAGGACAACATTGATGAATGAAAGGGAGGTTGCTAGGTAAGGCATAAGAACTAGTGGGCGAGAAGGAGAAGCACATCATTGCTAATTTCATAAAAATTGTCATAACCACATTTTCCGGAACCCATAGTTCCAGTTAGGCTCCAGGCTAGCATTGTGGCTCCACACAAAAGTTTAAAAAAGTTTTTAGGCCTATATGGCACCTAATAGGGGAGGGGTGAATTAGGTGATTAAAAATTCTTCAAAGATGCACAAACAATTTTGATAAAAATGTGGAAGCTTAAACAATGCTATCAAATTTAACAAATGAAAGAAAGGACTTGAGGACAAAATAAAAGAGCATAAAGAAGAGATGCTCCAACGTCTAGTTCCCATTACAACTTGTTGAGATGACTTTATTAAAGCAATTAAGAGTTACAACATTATGATTATGATCTACTTTTTATGGTGTAAGGATAACCTTCTTTTGTTCTTTGGTTTATAAAAGAGGCTCACACAAACAATGGGCGAATTAACTCACAAAGCCTCACAATAATTCACAAAAGCCATACAAGAATAGTTAGAATTCACAATAATAATTGTAGAAAATGATTAGGGTGAAAATTAGATGACTAACATAAGCAAGACATACCTATTTATACTCATAACTTCATTAATTTACCATTGCTCATCGAATCTCCATCATTATAATCATTAAAAACATATTATTGTTGCAAAATATGACCGTTCTTAATCTTCGGTCGACCGATGGCTTATGTTCAGTCAACCAATACACTCCATTCGATCAATCGATACTCATTTAGTCGACTGACTCATATTAGTCAACATCACAACTTTAAACTTACTAATCCAACAAACATTTAAAAACAAAATATCCTTCAACAAACATTAAACCATCCCAAACAAACAATCTAATTATTTTTAAAATGAGTTCATGCTAATTTCCAATTCATATTAATTTACTAACCTTATTAATTCATGTCTTTTTAATCAACCAAATCACACGTCAAGAGGATTTTCCATATACACACATCAAAACATATAATTCCTCTTGATTTATGCAACTAAATGCTTTTCTAAGTCATGAATATAAGTATGCTTAAGTGAGCCTCTTGAATGACCAAAACGAGTCAAGCAAAAACTTACAATAAAAATTGCATGGACAACCTATACTAAAACTAATTCGCTTCATCAATGGTTTCAGTCTTTATATATGATCTTCATACATTCCAATTTAGCTTCGAGACTGGTTAAACGAATACACTTAAACTTCTTCCAAACACCTATCGTTAAATACACTTAAACATAACATTAGTAATATAGTTTTTTTTTGTCATCATTAAAATAAGGTGGAACCTCCCTTACTCAATAATCTTCCTCTTTTTGGTGATGATAAAACCATGTGATCTTATAAAAATTAAGTTAATAAATCAAATAAATCAAATATCACATGAATCCAAAAACTTCCCTTAAATCAAACAAGAATTCCAATTCCATTCCAATTTAACTGCCCCTAAATCTATGTAAGAAACAAACTCTCCCTAAAAGAAACATAACATTAGACACTTCTCTACCTTTTTGGAATCAACAAAAAGATATGAACACATAGAAAAGAAGTATAAAGTTCAAGTTTGAGAAGAATAAAAGCCTGGTCATAAAGAATGGTATTCTATCATGCCTATTTCTCTCCTAATTATGCAAACACGTTCTTCACACAAAGGTTTAGTAAAAATATCCACTGATTAATGCATACTATCAACAAATTCATATTCAATGTCATCATTTTTAACATGATCTCTAGTGAAATGGTATCTAATTTCTATATGCTTGGTCCTAAAATGTTGAATGGCATTTTTTGTTAAACACATAGTGCTCGTGTTATCACATCTTATTGGAATTTTGTTAAGATCTAAACTATAATCCCTAAGTTATTATCTATGCCACAAAACTTGAGTGCAACAAAAACTGGTAGCTATATACTCAATTTCCACCATAGATGATGCAACAAAATTTTTCTTTCTATAAGACCATGAGACTAACACATTACCTAATAAATGACATGCATCAGATGTACTTTTTCTATGTAAAAAACTTTCCACTTAGTCAACATCTAAATATCTAACTAAGTCTAAACATGCATTCCTAGAATACTAAAGTCCTAAATGCTCTTAAATATCTCAAAATGTGTTTAATAGCTAATAAATGAGATTATTTAGGCAATGATTGAAATCACATATAAACATACACTAAACAAAATATCAAGTCTACTAGCTGTTAAATACGATAAATTACTAATCATACCTTGATATTACTTTACATCCACTTCTTTACCATCTTCATCCTTGTTCAATTTTGTAGATTTAATCATCAAAGTACCCAACGGTTTTGTTTAATCCATGCCAAAATGCTTAAGTAATTCCCTTATGTACTTGGTTTGGTTGATGAAGAGGCTATCCTCCATTTGCGTGATTTAGAGTCCAAGAAAGAAGTTCAACTCTACCATATTGCTCATCTCGAACTCTCTACTCATACACTTAGCAAACTGTTGACATAATTGTTCATTAATAGCACCAAAAATGAGGTCATCCATATAGATTTGAACAATTAACAAATTATTTTGTGTTTCTTAAAAAATAATGTGGTATCAACTTTTCCCTTTTCAAAACTATTTTCAAGTAAAAATGCACATAATCTATCATATCATGCTCTAGGTGCTTATTTTAAACCATATAAAGCATTAGACATTCAAAACTGGGATTTTCTCAATATAAACTTATTCTTATATAAAACCATTTAAAAATGAACTTTTAACATCCATTTTTTAAAAGTGTAAAACCTATATGAGATGCAAATGCAAGTAAAAGTCTAATGGTCCATAACCTAGTTATAGGGGCAAAGGTTTCATCATAATCTATTCCTTTTCCTTGGTTATAATCTTTCACAACTAATCTCACCTTATTTCTAACTATGTTTGTTTTTCATCTAATTTGTTTTTAAATACCCATTTGATACCTATTATCGGATGGTCTTTAGGTATAGGTAGTAAAGTCCAAACTTTGTTTCTTTAAAATTTATTCAACTCTTCATTGATGGCCAAAACCTAATTTTCATCATATAAAGCTTCTTCAATAGTCCTAGGTTCAATCTTAGAAATAAATGCAAGATGCAATAAATTGAAATGAGAGCGAGAACTTTCTCATTGTTAGAAATCACTGATTATTTAGCTGAAAGGATGATCCTTCTTGTATTTCCATTCTCTTGGTAGCTCTTCATCCCTCCTTTCTTTACTTGGTTCAAAAATTTGCTCTTGAGATGTTTGTCCTTCATCTTTAAGTGATAGATTTTCTAAAATCTTGGATAAATTTGTATCGTCATTCTAAAAAGTTCTCTGTCTTTCAAAGGGGTTTGTCTTATCAAATATAACATGCATAGATTGTTCTACTACATGAGTGCTTTTGTTAAAAACTCTATATGCTTTACTAGACAATGAATAGCTTAAAAAGTTACCTTCATTCATTTTAGAATCAAAATTATCCAAACTATCTTTAGTATTTAAAATATAACATTTGCAACTAAAAATTTTGAATTGACTAATTTTGGGTTTCTTACCATTTAACATTTCAAAGGGAATCTTATCCATTTTATGTCTTATGTTCATCCTATTAATGACATGACATGCACATACAACCACCTTAACCCAAAAATATTTAGGTAAATCATAGTTCCTTTCTTAAGGCCTATTCTTCCTTTCTACTACACCATTTTTTTGTGGTGTCCTAAGTGCATAAACATTATGTGAGATGCCATGATAATCATAAAAACATTTCAACAGGTCATTGTCAAATTCTCTACCATGATCACTTGTAATAGATGCAATAGACATACTTTTTTCATTCTTAATTTTCTTTGTAAAACTCATAAATGATTTAAAACATTCATCTTTTTTACTTAAAAACAAAACTCATGTAAATATACTAAATTCATTATTAATAACAAATGCAAATGACTTACCACCTAAACTAACTACTCTAGTAGGATTGAATTGATCCATATGAAGTAGTTAAAGGGGTCTAAAAGATGTTACTGATTTCTTACTTGGAAGTGATTTTCTTACTTGTTTGCCCATCTAGCATGCTCCACAAACTTTTTCCTTTATGTAGTTCATGTTTGGAAGCCCTCTTATAAGTTTCAAATTTAGTTTCGATAAGAGATCCATACTTAAATGTCCAAATAATCTATGCCAAACCTAAATGCACTCACTTAAAGAAACTAAACACTTATTTTCAAGATTAGTTACATCATATAGATCAACAATGTATATGTTACCTTACCCTTGGCATTGTCATTGAATGTAACAGATCCTCCATCCTTGTTTTTGAAAGTGATGAATTGCAAAGGATCGTCGATCATGTATCGCAAGCATCTACTATCAACATACCACTTGTTTCTTCTCTTGGTGATTTGCAAAACAAAGAACCATATAGATTTAGGTACCAATCTCATCTTGGTTCCTTTAATGCTAGTAGAATGTCTGTCTCATTCTTTTAGCAAAGCTATCATAATCTTGTAAGAAAATAGGAGTAAACATCATAAAAGAGAGAAAGGTTTTGAGAAATTAAGAGAAAAATAGAGGCTTCAACTGGAGAAATGATAAAAGAATAACGTGAAAATAGCGATTACAAAAAATTAAAAACTGTCTTAACAACATATCAGTGTCATTTGATCGATATGCTTAGTTCAGTCGACCAAACTTATACATTGAGAGGCAAAACTCCAGATTTTTATAAAATAGGTTATAGTCTATCAGTTGATCGATATGCTTAATTTGGTCGACCAAACTTATAAGAAAATAGGTTCTAGTCCTATTTCTAATACATGAAACATAAAATAAACATGTATAAGGAAGATTTAATGAACTTTAGAATCCTAAATCATTTTTGTTCTTTGAGCATTGTATCTTTCATGTCCATTTGACAAAGCATTTAGACGGTCATAACAATAATATTAAACATGTCTATAACATTTGCAATATGAGAAAAACATAGGGGTGTAAGTTCCATGTGTATAAATACTTCTTGTTCTAAAATTATGAAGCCTTTAAAAACTTTGTCTAGATTAAGTGTGAGTTCTTTTATAGTTCACTTGACAATGAGAAAAACTTTTAGGCCTTGATGCGTATATGTATGCATGATATTTAGGTTGAGGTTTACTATATGTATTTTGAACAATCCTAAGTGTACTTCCATCTTCTAAGTTCTTTCCCTTTATAAAAATAGTTTTGCTAGTAGATGTTCCATTACTATATCCTAAACCATGCTTATCATTTCCTACTTTTTGAACTCTTAGTAATGTTTCTAATTTTTTCTTCCCCTTAGTGAATTTTGCAAGTGACTCCTTAAGAGATTCTACTTCTTTCTTTAAGGCTTTATTTTCATTACTTTATTTTCATTTACTAATTTATCATTATCTTTGTTAATTAAATCCAAGTTATTTCAAAGAATTTCATTTTCTGATTTACATTTATCTAACTCTTCTAGAGTTTTCTTATGTCTATCATGCAACTTTTTCTTTTTCTTAGTCAACTCTTCAATATGCTCCAATACTTCTCCATATGAGTAACTAATTTCTCATTCATTTTCACTAGTATTGGAGTTAGATGGACATACCTCGTTATGTTCCATGAAACAAACGTTGGTCACTTATTCTTCTTTGGAATCGCTTGATTCAGACTATGCAGCCTTCAATGCTTTCTTCTTCTTTAGATCTTTCTTTCCTTTCCTTTCCTTTTCTTCTTCCATCCATTTTTTCCTTCTTTTCTTTTTCTTAAAGGTGTGGCCATTATGATCTCAATTGACCTTTTTCACCAGTTCAAAGAACATTAAATAAATAATTTAGTTTTTGAGAAGAACATACATTTTCTATACATAGACGCATTCTTCATGAACTTCTTTAATGTTTTAGTAATAAGAGTGAGTTCTTCATTCTGGCTTCCAAGCGATGATTTTTTATTATTGCTTTCCTCCTTCCTAGATGCTTTGAACTTTACATTCTTCCTTTTAAGCACATCTTACTCTTTTAGCATATCTTTAATCCTCATTTCATAGGTTAGTAGAGATCTAATAAGTTCACTGAGGGAGAGCATTGAGGTTCTTTGCTTCTTGGATTGTGGTCATTTTCACTTCCCATGAATCTGGATGAGACATGAAAATCTTCTTAACAAGCTCAACATTTGTATAGGTCTTACCTAGACCCTTTAAAGCACTTACAATTTCATTAAAGTGACATATATGTGGAAATATTTTCCTTATGCAATATACAAAAAGTTCATATTATTCAGTGAGCATGCTATTTTTTTTTCTTTTACTTAATTCATACCTTCATAAATGGTTTCGAAAGTATGCCAAATATCATATGCAGTTTTCCATATAAAAATTCTATTGAATTCTTCCATACTCAAAGCACAATATAAAATATGCATGACTTTAAAATTTGAAGATACTAACTTCTTCTCTTCATTGTCCCATTCATTTTATTTCTTAAGGATTAGGAGTTCCTACAAGTTTGGTAGGCATTAAAGTTTTTTGTGACACTATAATCCATAAATCAGCATGTTTACCTATCAAATAGCATATAATCCTAGTTTTCCAATACAAATAATTATTTCCATCAAAATACGAAGCTCTGTGGGGATTATAGCCTTTTAGGCTCGATAAGGGAGCAAAAGAATTCATAGAATATGCCATATGATCCTTACTCACTAATTCGTTAGGATTAAACATAATATGAGACATACGCTTTGATACCAATTGTTAGTCCTTTATATCACTTAAGAGGGGAGGGGTCAAGTAGGTGATTAAAAATTCTTCAAAAATACACAAAAAAATTTGATAAAAATGTGGAAGCTTAAACAATGCTATCAAATTTGACAAATGAAATAAAGGAAGTGCTAATAAAACAAAAGAGTATAGAGAAGAGATACACCATCAATTTATACTAGTTTATAGTAGTCTACTTGCCCTTACGTCTAGTTCCAAACACAACTTGTTAAGATAATTTTACTAAAGCAATCAAGAGTTACAATGTTATGATTATAATCTCCTTTTTATGACTAAGGGATAACCTTCTCCTGTTTTTTTTCTAAGGCTAAAGAATAACCTCACAATCTTACCAAAACAAAACTTAAAAGGGTTTTACTCAAGCTCACTTTGGTGTATAAAAGAGGCTCATGCAAACAATGGATGAATGGACTTATAAAGCCTCACAACACTTCACAAAATCCATAAAAGAATACTTAGAATGCACAAGAATAATTTTAGAAAATGTTTAGGATGAAAATTTAGATGATTAACACAAGCATGAAAACCTATTTATAATTATAACCTGATCAATTTATCGTTGCTCATCAGATCTCTAACATTATAATCATTAAAAACATATTATCGTTGCAAAATATGACCGTTCTTGATCTTACGCTTTATTTTCACAACTATCGCTCAACTGATGAATTATGTTTAGTTGACTGATCAACCGATGGCTTATGTTCGATTGACCAATACACTCTATTCAGTCAATCGATACTCATTTAGTCGACTGACTCATACTGGTCAGTAATACAACTTTAAACTTAGTAATCTAAAAAAAATTAAAAGAAATGAAAAAGCTTCCAGCAAATGTTAAGCCATCAAAGTCACACAATTAAAAAACTTAATTATTTTTAAAAAGAGTTCATGCTAAATTCTATTTCATATTAATTTACTAACCTCATTAATTTGTGTATTTTTATTCAACCAAATCACACATCGAGAGGGTTTTCCACATACACACATCAAAACATATAAACCCTCTTGATTCATGCACCTACATGTATTTTCTAAGTCATGAATGTAAGTATGCTTGAGTGAGCCTCTTAAATGACCAAAACAAGTCGAACAAAAACTTACAATAAAAATTACATGGATAACCTATATTAAAAATAATTTGTTTCTTCAACAGTTTGTGTCTTCATATATGATCTTCATCAATTCTAATTTAGCTTCGAGACTCCTTAAGTGAATACATTCAAACTTCTTCTAAACACCTATATTTCAATACACTTAAACATAATATTAGTAATAGAGTTTCTTTTTCCATCATCAAAATAAGGTGGAACCTCACCAAGTTCAACAATGTCCACCTTTTTGGTGATGACAAAACCATGTGATATTATTAAAATTAAGCTCATAAATCAAATAAATCAAATACCACATGAATTAAAAAACTTCACTTAAATCAAACAAGAATTCAAATTCCATTCCAATTCAACTCCCACTAAATCCATACACGAAACAAATTCCCCCTAAAAGAAACATAATATCGCACACTTCTCCCCCTTTTTAGAATTAACCAACAGACATAAACACATGGGAAAGATGTATATAGTTCAAATTTAAGAAGACTAAAAGCCTTGTCATAAAGAATGGTAATCTATCATGTTATTTCTCTCCTAATTGTGTAAAAACATTCTTTATACAAAGGTTTAGTAAAAATATCCACTAATTGATGCGTAGTATCAACAAATTCAAATTAAATATCACCATTTCAAACATGATCTCTAATGAAATGATATCTAATTTTTATATGTTTGGTTCTAGAACGCTGAACGGGATTTTTTGTTAAACATGTAGCACTCATGTTATGAATATAAGTATGCTTGAGTGAGCCTTTTGAATGGCAAAAATAAATCAAGCAAAAACTTACAATAAAAATTAGATAGATAACCTATAATAAAACTAATTCACTTCTTTAATAATTTGTGTTCTCATATATCATCTTCATAAATTCCAATTTAGCTTCGAGACTCTTTAAGCAAATACATTCGAACTTCTTTTAAAAACCTATCTTTTAATATACTTAAACATAACATTAGTAATAGAGTTTTTTTTTCATCATCAAAATAAGGTGAAACCTCCCTTGTTTCATTAAAAGTTATGTCATGTGGCACTTAACTAACGATGTCATAATGGTTTTAAGGGTTTTATTAATCTAAGGCTCTTTTAAAAAATTTTGAAATGATAGAGTTTCTTTAATGGTTTTAAAATATTAGGTTTCTTTTTAAATATTCTAAAACTTTAGTGTTTAAACTGAACATAAATGAAAATTTTAGTGTTTAATTTAAAATTTTTGTTAATTTATTAAACAAAGAGTGATTAGAGTGACCTTGCACAAACCTATGTGAAATTAAGGTTGGGAATAGTTTGAAAATCCATTGCTTACTATCTTATTTTAGTCTATTGAAAGACTTGAGCAATCTAAAAACTCAAGCTAAAATAAAATATCAAGTCAATTTCCTACTCAATTCTTTATTGAAATCTCTATAAAAATGTATTATTTACATCTAATTGATGAAATAATCATCTACATCTATATGAAACAACTTCTGCCAAGAATGTCTTGACAATGATTAATTTTTTAATGCGTCAATATTCAAGTTATTGGGTGTAACCTTCTCTTAATCTATTTATTCTTTTAACATTTTCAATGGATTACTTTATTTATTCTTTCAACATTTTCATCTTATTTGTAATTTGTTTTGATGACACATTTATGATTAATGGTTGCTTGGAAAATGATAAATATGTTACATCTCAAGTTTGACCGTCCTAATGAATCTTGAAGTTTGTAATTCTCCAAAAAGTTGATTTAGTTACCTCATAAGAACATATTAGTATTAATACTAATGTTAACCATAAATTTATAATGCCTTAATAATAAGTGAAAATAGGATAATAATAATAATAAAGAAATTAGATGATCATGATTCAAAGTGAAAATCATTATAGGCAACATGACCAAGTAATAAAAGAATGATGATAATCTATAAATAAGCAAGTAGTTTTCTCATCATACTTATTTTTAAATGTAAGTAAATTGGTATCAATATGTGAAAATTTTCTCATTAAGTATATAGAAGAAGTTACTTTACTATAGTGATTAATACATAAGTTATATTATAAAAATTATTGGTAAGAAAATATTTGGGAAATAAATCATGAATCATTATTAAAGCAGTTGAATATTTTAACCAAAATTGGGTTTTGAGAGGAAGGTGGATTAAGTCATTAAAAATCTTTTAAACTTAAGCTTAAATCAATTTTTCCAATGGGTGCAATCCCTAACTATAATTTAACTGATGATGATGTTAATGTCAATACCAAACAATGTGATTCAAATTAAAATAGTTAAATATCAATCATAATAACAAGTAATTAAATGAATAAAGGGAAGAGAGAATATAAAATAAACTTTTATAGTAGTTTGAAAAACTAACCCTTTGCTTATATCTAGTCTCCAAAATACTACTTACAAATTTCACTATTACCATATTAGGTCTATAGGGAGTCTAACTCAAATTTTCCATAATCATGTGCAGGCTAGCCTTAAGCATGAAATCCCAAAAAAGAGGAACTTATCACTGAAGGGGGGGCAATAGGAACAGAGGAGGCAAGAAACTACTGTTCTTTCTAGCTTAAAAGGGTTATAGTTCTTGATCTCCACAGCTTGCCAGTTTGTTAAGTATATTTACTACACTATAACTTAATAAACAAAGGATCATAAATAATCCAAATTATGAAGAAAAAGAATCTCTCAAAGAAGAATTTGCTTATGACATAATACCTTAAACAAGATGAGACTTAATCCCTTAAGTAAGAAAACAAAGTTCGAGATATTCAATTGTCGAGAAATCTATTTTATTAGGAAGTTCTTTCGGTAAGAAAAGAAAGTTGGAGATATTCAGTTGCCGAGAAATCTATTTTATTAGGAAGTTTTTAATAGACACAAAGAGCTAAAAGGTGCAATCTACAAATCACATATGTTAAGTATGGAGATTAGATTCATTTCATCCATGCCTCTCTCACTTCTCGATATGATAAAATCAAAATCTATTTTGGTTCTTCATCTCTAGACTTTCCTAAGAAAGTGAAAGCACATCATCAATTGAGAAGGATTAACAGTAGCTTAAATGATTTATAGGGGAGCTCTCCCTTTTCTAATTCATTCAATGCATCCAATTTCTTTTCTATTAAGATATCCCATAATTTGAACTTTCATTCCTTTTATATCAACATGTTCAGTTAATTTAATATCCTTTTATTATTTTTCAAAATGAAACTTTATTCTTTAATTGTCTAACCGCTTACCTTTAGTTTGTTAGGAGAAGAGGATATTTCCATCTCAAAGGATTCAAATCCAATCTAGCCACAGATTCCCTTAAAATTACCTTGTTAAGACTTCAACCTAGTTGAAAGCCTTACAGTGGTATATGCCAATAAGACCTCCCCAAGCCTTTATAGCAATAATGGTACACATAAGTCATATGTGATAAGTGGTTTAATGCTTTGGATGAAACCAATTCCTAAGGTGTGGTGAGCAGTATGAATAGGAATCGAGAACATATTCAATGCAATATGTTGTGATTTCCTTATGGATCACCATCCGTAAAAAAGGAATTTCCCATCTTTGTTATAGAATGGAGAAAAGGAGCTTGGATTTAGAATAAGGATTAGGAAAAAAATAAAGATAGTCCTAACTGTGTATTCCTTCTCTTTAATACAAGGTAAATAAGTATTTTTGCTATTGAAAAATCAAATAATAGAGATGAAAAAAGCCATTAATGATAGGAACTCAACCTTGCCCAACCCATCAAGAGGATGACCAATTTCTAAGGCAATATTTCCTTTACTTCCTTATGAATGGAAAGGGCAAAAGGAAAGAGAAGGAAATGATTCATTGTGTGCAGTGGAACCTTATCCTTGACCAATCCAAGAGTATTTTAACTTTTACTCCCATGGTGCTCAGAGATTTTTTCTAATAAGGTAAGACATTGAAAGAACTTATACTTGTGTTAGGGGTCAACTTGATATAGTATTAATGGTTAATTTTTGAATTATGACCCCTAATTCAGTACTTAAGAGTTAAATTAATGTCTTATTATATT
>JAOXYD010260824.1:0-15779 GCA_028565735.1 Pinacopodium congolense
ATCAATCAATCTAAATGTAAAAGGGAGCTACTTAAGAGATTTTGTCACGGATGAAACGAAATCATTGGGAACTCCAAAAAAAAGAATGAAAAATAGAAATAAATAGATAGCAATAATGGAAAGTTGGTTAGAAGATATTATCAGGATTCATGAATTACACCTGATCATAAAAAATATGTAGATTGTATTATACCTAAGATGTTAGCCTATAAACTCAAGTATGACCTTCGTCCTCTATGTCTCTGACTATAAATAAATTTGGTATGATCGTAAACTTACCTTTAACCACACAATCACGTATTATATGATCTCTAAATTTAATTAAGCAGTAGTATTAAGCACTATGGAACAGTTAAACCATAATCTCACATGTGTGGATTATGTAACTTAAGTTTCAATTACAAAGTCAAATAGCCTATCGCTACTTGTGGTATTAACAAATGACAATTACTGATAAAAAATTCATACTTAATAATAGAATTAGAAATCGCAAATAGGCTGGCCAAACCTATAGAATAATCTCTAATTCATGGCGTTTAAGTGGAGTTCTAACTCAATCTTAGCAAAAAACATAATGCACTTTACAAACCTAATTCAATTATTAAAATTAGCATCCATTATTCCCTTGGATATATTTTTACCCAAAAGAAAACTAACCTATCATATTGAAATTAACTGAAAAAAACATAAATTGCAAGGAAATATATTGAAATAATAAATAAAGTTGCTAAAATTAAAGATTAAACAATCTATTCAATAATAATCAAAAGTTTAAACAAGAACAAGCATTAAAACATAACCCAAATGTAACAGATATGAAAACATAAATAACAATAATAGACAGTAAAATCAATTTAAAACAGAGTATTTAAGGGCCTACAAAACATTATCTATGGTCGTGTATTGATTAAAACCATGTTATTTATTGATTTTTACAATAAATTAAGTGATTAGTCCTCTACTTAATCATTTAGCGTCTTATGTTAAGTGGCTAACTTAAAACAAGTTTTAAGAACTCAAAATAAATAAAGATTAGGGTTAAACCATATTTTTAGTTCTAAAGTTTTCATCATTTTTTCAATTAAGTCTTATAACTTTGAGACTTCCTATTGAAGTTCTATATCTATACAGATTAATCAAAGGCACTCCTACCTTGGATTAATCTGCATAGGTATAAAAATTAATTTGAAAATTTATGAAATATTTAAGACTACAAATATGGTTATCCCAAATATTTGTATTCATAAACATTTCATAATTTTTCCAATTAAGTCTTATGCCTATTACCTATATGGATTATTCAAAGGAAGTCCTTCCACATAGTTCTAAGACTATCTTTGATTAATCCACATAGATATAAGACTTCAATAGGAAGTCTCCTAGGTATATGACTTAATTAGAAAAATAATGAAAGGTTTAGGACTGCAAATATGGTTATCCAATTATGATTATCATCTAAACATGTGATAAAAACTCAATTAATTCATTCAAGAATCAGTCTTTAGCTCCAAATCTAATTAAAATATCATACATACACAAGAAAATTCAGATCTAGTATTAAACCACATGTTCTTGAACATATATGAACAAAGAGAGTGAAATAAGTGAAAGAAGGGTATAGATTTTACCAAATAAGGCTCCAACATGTTATATGGCCTTTAATCAAATTAAGAAACTCCTGAAACCCTTAAAACCACCTAAAAATACAATGAAAAAAGCTAGAAAAATAAAACAAAAAAGAAAAACCTAACTTAGAGGAGAAAAGAGAAAAGCTAGACTAATTCTACACTAATCTACTAAAATCTGGTATTAGCTTATGCAAAATTGATCTCTGTAACTCAATATATATGTTTGGAGTAAGTTCGGACAAGTGGGAGCAAGTTTCAGCTAGTGAGGAGAAAGATCTAGCTTTAAAAAGCTTGACAGGTACTTAAACAACACTTGATAGAAAGTTAAACGATGTCATTTAACCCCCAACGTTTAAGTCTCTAGTTGAAATAAAACATGGGTTCTTCATAGTTAAACGACGGTACAGATAGAATGTCGTTTTACTCCTAAAATTCAAATTTCTATAGTAATTTCTCTGATTTTATTCACTTTTAATCTTTCAACTACTATGTACATCAATTAAACAGATAAACAAACACTATGGCATCAATTTGAGAGCAAATGTACCTTATATTGACATTAAATTTATATGAAAAGGCATAAAACTTATAAGCTAACAACTCCCCTACATTTAGGATTTTGCTTGTCCTCTAGTGAATCAATCAATCATCAAGCTCAAGACAATCTATAAGCATATGAAAGCTTGCTTAACCTGTCAACAACATCATTGGAAAGATTTCCTTAGATTTTCAAACATACTGAACCTAAAACATATTATATAGCCAATTAAGCATATTAAGTCACAAATAACTTTAAATAACTTCATATTTCATCAAATTCAATCTAAATCACAACTTCAATTCCATAAGCAAGATGAATAGTGTTAAAGTAAGGTGTATTATCTTTCAAACAACCATTCATCAGTTATTTATTTAAAAAAATATATAAGAAAAAAATGTGAGCATTTTTAATCTTGGTTAAGAAATCACTTAATCTTTTGACGCGAAGGTGAATATTTTGTCGTGAACACCCTGGTTACTCAACTGAGTCACATTATATCAACTAGCTATTATCACTACTTTTTAACTTCAACCAATTGGTTTGAAACCAGTAGAGTGAATGAGAACTTACTCACTTATTTACAATTTACTTTCGTTTCTCTTTTTTTTTTCATTTAATTTAAGCAAGATGATGATATAGTTTAGAAGAAAGTACATTTTACTTTAAAACTATGCATTTTAAACATGGAATTTCCTGATGACCATAAGATGTCATTATCCAAAATATGAAGTAATTTAAAATCATTTGACCTTAAATAAACATAATCAACCATATAACATCCAAAAGGGGCATAATAAATGAAAACAAAAGGGAACTTTTCCATTAATATGCATAAATTGAATTTTTTTTTTCACAAATTATAGATTATCTTGAAAAAGATGATAAAATGATGTGATTTAAGACAAGATTAGCATAAGTGTGATAACACCTAAATCGTATTATCCCTCCATATTTAAATTAAAAATTGTCATCAATGTTCATAAAAAAAATAGAACATAAATATGGGAGAAAAAAGGAACATAAAGCATCTGGAATGAAAATGATATTGCGTGATGATCTATTGAATTGTACATTGACTTTAAACAGTATATGGGTGGATAAATGACTTTTTTATATACCTTCAATTCCACAAAAGAAAGATCAAAGCACCATAAACTAACTAGAAAGCAACCATACTCCATTAAAGATAATCAAATAATGATAAGGAGTATAAAAAGGGAAACAAAAGGAAAACATACCAAATAAAGGAAAACACACCAAAGCACATTAATTCCTCCTCCTAAGGATGAGTTACCTCCCAACAAGCACTTCTTTAAGGTTTTTTAAATGGACCTTAAAGTTAAGGAATTTTCTATCTAAACTATAGCTCACCATCTAACTAATTTGATCCATTCTTTTCATATGGTCAAACTAACTTCCCACATGAGCTTACACCTTTAAGTAGGTGTTTAAAAGCATCACAAATCCTATCCTTTAAGAAAAACAAAGCATAAATCTTACCCTTGATAAAGTACCAAGGTAACATTATAAAAAAAAGGTCTACTTTTGGCCTAGGATCAAAAGAAGAAGCACTTAGAAAATCAATACTCTCTAATGGTACCTTAATTTCCATCAATTTATCGTTTTTATCAACCATATCATTAACTAGTTCATTCAACTCCTTTGGTTAAATTTCAAGTTCTTTCTCATCTCCATTTAAGTCATTAAGGTCATGCACATCATCTTGGTTAAATAGAATGGCTCTTAAGTCATGGTTTGCTAGTTCAAGCATATGTTCTTCCTTAATACAATTATGTCAACCATAGACTAATCCATTGTTTCATTCAAAATTTCATCATTTTCAAGAGTTATTTCATCATTAATGCACTCAAAAACATTATTATCATTCTTTTCAAAGGAAAATTGAAAGCTTTTGATTATTATGATGTATATCAAAAGTGTTTAGCTTACTGGATTCTAAAGCAGGGGGATCATGCTAGTGAAAAGGAGAAAATTCTCTAATTGTTCTTCCTAACTTCTCCATTTGGGACTCTAAATGCATTTCTAAAATGACCTTGTCCCTAACGATACTTTCTTTTACAAGTGAATGCATTTTCCTAAGCTCCCTCATTAAATCTTTCATTTTAATTAATGTTGCCATTTTAGCCTCACGATGAGAAGAATGTTCATAAGATTAGATAGGATATGGCTTAGGATGACCTTGGAAATGGGATGATTGACAAGGAGAAAAAGATGGTTTAACATGAGATGAATTTTGCCATAAATAATTATGGTAAGTTGAATGATCAAAAGCATAGGATTCATGATATGATTTATCGTGGTTCGCCTATTCAGAACTTAACTCCTCAAGCTTATACCATTAGTGATCTTCCCAATAATCATATTGCCTTCACATCTTTTAATGGTTAGAACTAACTAGGCACCAAAAGACGTTCTAACACACAAACTAAACAAAAACTTGTTTAGTTCGATCATCAGTAACAACGTCAAAAAATTGTTGTTGGTTGGTCTAATACTCAATTATCTCAATTAATTCAATCAATTAACATTCAACTTAAATTCAATTCAAACTAATAATACGATAGTGTACCGGTCAACAAGTAATAAATTAGAGTATTTTTAAGATTTTAGAATCTCAAACCCACAGGGAAAAGTGCGACTACTAGATCACCCAAATTACAATTATCTAGAGAGGCTCAAGATTGCTAACTTAATTAAAGCTAAAGTAACTAAATTAACTAAAAGCTTCCTGACTTTGCAATGAAATCCAAATTGCTTAAGAATTTCAAAATTATATGATTAGCTAAGTATTAGGCTTTAAATGATTTAATTGAGTTATGGAAAGTTGGAATTTTTAATTTAAGATCTTTACTAAATCAAGACAAAGCTATGGTCAAGTCACTGTCTTATCTCTAACATTCCTATTCCATGGTTTGGTCCACTTATAATTATAGGCAGTAGGCTTAAAGTTTAAGAAGTTTTAATCCTAAAAGGCATGTTTTAAGGCTAATACCCTCGTAATTAATCAATCAATGGTCATGTATTAATTAAAATCATGTTGTTTACTAACTTTTTTTAATGAATTAAGTGATCAGTCCTCTATAAAGTCATTTAGTATCTTATCTTAAGTAGTCAACTTAAAACAAGCTTTATGAACTCAAAATAAGTAAAGATTATCATCTAAACATGTGATAACAACTCAATTAATCCATTCAAGAACCTATCCTTAGCTCCGAATCAAATTAAAATATCATACATACACAAGACAATTCGGATCTAGCATTAAACCACATGTTCTTGAACATATATGAATAAAGAGAGTGAAATAAGTGAAAAAATGGTTTAGATTTCACCAAACAAGGCTCCAATGTGTTACACAACCTTTAATAAACTTAAGAAACTCCTAAAAATATTTAAAATCACCTGACAATTCAATGAACAAAGATTGAAAAATATAATAGAAAAGAAAATTCTAACCTAGAGGAGAAAAGAGAAAACAGAAAAGCTAAACTAATTCTATTCTAATCTATTGAAATTTGGTATTAGCTTATGCGAAATTGATCTCTAGAGCTCAATATATATGTCTGAAGCAAGTTGGCATAAGTGGGAGCAAGTTGCAGTAGGTGGGGAGAAGGATCCAGGTGTAAAAAGTTTGATAGGTATTTAAATGGCACTTGACAAAGAATAAAATGACACCATTTAACTCCCCACATTTAAGTTTCCAGTTGAAGCAAAATGTGCATTCTTCATAGTTAAACGACAGTATAAATAGGTTGCCATTTTACTTTTGAATCTCAAATTTCTACAACAATTTCTCTGATTGTCTTCACTTTTAATCTTCTTACTATAATGTACATTAATCAAACATATAAAAAAATGTTGTAGCATCAATTTGGGCCCAATTGTACCTTAGATTGGTAATAAATTAATATGAAAATGCATAAAACCTATAAGCTAACATCATGCCTAAAATTAAATATCTTTAACTAACCATAAATATTAGTAAGGCATTTAAACTAAAATTTACCATAAGTTTCCACACTGCTCATTTAATTCCCACATTTTCATACACATTTAAATCACTTTCCCCCTATTTTAAAAAAAAGAGAGAAAAAGAAAAACAAAGAAGCAAAAGAAGATGACAATAATAAGAAATTATAGTAAAAAGTCCATATTCTTCATATAGAGGTAGTTGATCCAAGCATTTTTTAATCTTCTTCAGTGTGATGAGAATTGTGGTTTTAATTTGGATTGTTATGTCCTACATATGTATACATACTCTAATGATGATATGGTTTTAACCTTTCTTGTCCATTAATCGTCACCTTTAATCTTAAACCCATTATAACCCGAAATAAAGATCTTTTGAATTCTGTATGATAATATGTTTGTAATAGAAGAACTTGAGAGAAATACTAAATCTTTCATATAAGTGGAAAGACTGATACTCATGAGAATGGGGTTCCTACCTAGGAAGAACAGAGCGATGGGTACCAAGAATTTTTGCATCCTTTAGAATAAAATTGTCTTGATTTGTTTTATTCATACTTTTTTTAATGAAATTTAGTTATAATGTATGGTGTCACTTAAGTCTTGATTAGTTCAAATCTCAAGGTAGACACAAAAACTTAATTAAAGATTGGGTTGCCTCCCATCATGCGCTTATTTTAAGTTCTTTAGATCAACTCCTATTATGTACACTATCCAATATCAAAAGGAAGTTTAAGCCCGACAAGAAACATACTCAAATTCATTAATAATCCTAAAACAGTTTCCCTTAGAATGAGCCCTCAGTCAACTTGATCTCGCATAGCATCATAAACGTGGAATCACATTGCTTCTATATTATAGTCCAAGATCTGCTCTCCTCTATAGACATATCCCTTTACCCATGATGGTTTCCCTAATTGATTAAGTGATAGGTATAGAGGCTCTTTATCCTACTCATCACTTTTCTTCTTCAGCGTACTTGGCCACAACTCTTTCAATACTGGCACACTCTGTTGCTCTTATTCACTCTTCTTCTCTTCTTCCACTTCTGTAACCTATGAACTACTAGGAAAAGGAAACGAAACTTGGATAGCAATACCAAATGATTAATTAATCATAAGAGTACTAGTCTTAAATTTCTTAGAGGTAGTAATACCAAACTCTTTTTCTTTTCTTCCACTCCTCATTTCCTACTGGAATTAAAGAATGTTCATCACTAAACTCTTTATAATCTCCTCTAATAACATCCCATTAGCTTGTGATGACAATAGTAGAGGTAGAGGCATAGGTTGGAACTGTGACGAAAGCTAAAAATAATGTGGTGGAGAATTAGGGTTGTACTGGTACATATTCTGCAAAATAAGACATATACAACTATGGTAAGCTGAAAATGAGTAAACATCACATACCATATCTTCTTCTTCATCTCTCCTCACTTGCATCACTATAGATATGAGATTTGCAACTTGTTTCTCTAACTTGGGAGTAACAAAAATGTTAAACTCATCATCAGAATAAAGAATGTATAAAAGATCAAAGTTAAAAACACACTGATAATAAGTCACAGCAGTTAAAAGTTCTTAAAACTTGAAAAAATTGTGGAATAAAAACAACTAGAAACAAAGAGATAAAGATAAAGAAAAAGAAAAAGAGAAAAACATTAAAAAATAATTGAAACACAAGCACCAATTCCTTGGTAACGACGCTAAAATTTTGGTAGATCTATTACTGACTACTAAATAATAAAGTACCTAACTATTCTAACTAATTATGTAATAATGTAAATCAGGATCGATCCCATAGAGAATTGGTTACATTTTACAGCTATTCTTAATGTTGCGTAAAGGAAAAAGAAAATAAAATAAAATAAAACTCCTGGATACAAAGGAACTAAAAGCCATCTAACAAAATTAAAGAAAACAAGCAACAACACAACAAAATAAGAAAACAAAAAATGAAATGAAAAGTTGGATAGAAGATATTATCAATATTAATAAATTATAACTGATCATCAAAAACATATAAATTGTGTTATGTCTAAGATGTTAATTTATCGACACAAACAAGCTCTTGCATCAAACGTTTATCCAATTTTAGATAAGTCCTATATGATAAAAAAACTTACCCCTAACTACGCGACAATCTAGAACAAGCTCTCTAGATTTAATAATATAATAGCGTTAAGTACTAAGGACTAACTAACCTAAGTCATAATCATACAAACTCGAACTATGTAACTTAGAGATTGGAATCTTAGACTAATTGATTAAGTTTATCTACAAAATCAATTAACCTATCGCCACTTATAGATTTTACTAATAACAATTATGGATCAAAAGTTAAATCCCATTAGTTGAACTAGAAATTACAACTAATATGACCAATCAGAATTCCAATTCAATCCTAGCATAAATCACAAAATTCATTAAAAAACAATCAATTCTCACAACTATAATGCATTAATCTATCCAATATCTTTAAACCCAAAGGAAAACTAAGAGGTCATTAAAAAAATAATAACATATTTGGATGAGATTTGTAGTAAAAAATAGAAAACAAAAACCTATTAAGTAGGAATTTGTAACAAATAACAAAAAAAAATCTCTTGGGTTATATCATCATGTTTTTTATTTTATTCTTATTATATTATTATATGTTAATATTACGTTTTAGTTAATTTTATTTCATATTAGATCACATTGTATTAATTAATAAGTTCTCATTTTCATTAGAATAAAAGATTTAAATATTTAACGTAATTAAAGAAATTTAATTATTAACTAACTTTATATAAGAGGAATCTAAAATAAAACATAAAAATTTACTTTAGATCATTCTATTAAAACAATGAAAGATATTTATCAAATGATAAAGTTTTAGTCCTTAATAGTAATATCACTTAGAAAAAGATAAATACATCAATTATAATTATCATTAATATAATCATTCCACATTTGTGTAGTAATTTTATCTTATACTCGAGACATATACCAAAGTTATGCTTATGAGATATTATACTTCACTTGAGCATTTGCATCTTCGTTTACACTTTCAACAATTTGATCTTCAATTTCTGCACAACTGTTAAATAATTCATTAACATATCCATGCATCTTCATAAAGTTATGTATAGCACAACAAGCAATAACAATATATCTTTATTTCTTCATATCATAATTAGGCATGTTTGAAAGTATGGAAAATATTACTTTTAAAACTCCAAAACTTCATTCAATAACATTTCTCAGTGAATAATTCCTGTAGTTAAATAATTCTTGTGGATCTGATGGTCCTCCTCTTCCTCTATAATCTCGCAAATGATATTTCTGACCCTGATATGGTGAGAGAAATTCAGACATATTACTGTAGCTAGAGTCCACCAAATAAAACTTACCTAAACATGTGAAATATATAATATCAATAAAAATAATCGTAATTACTTTCTTGCTTGAAAGATATATAACACCTTGAGGATGCTTTAGAAATAGGTTCACTGGATTTGTGAATGTTTCAAAAGGAACTCTAGAATCATTTGTAGTATCTTCCCATCTAGCCATTATATATGTGAAACGCATGTCAAATAAGTAACAACACATGATATTTTGTATTGGATCAATTTTTTTACCCTTAGATGGTATTTGTTCATCTATTGTAATATATGCATCGACATGTGTACCATCTATTGCTCCAACACAAACATAAAAAATGAAATGATATTGTTAAAATAAGTAATTAAATATAGACATAATAAAACTAATAACAAAATATGTAAAAGTAGTACCTGAAAATATGGAAAATATTTTGAATTATATTAAATCTCTAGTGGTGTACAAGTAAAGGATGGTGGAGTGATTTTTTTTTTTTTTTGCAAGACGAGCAATTGCATATAAGACTTTGCCAAAATACTTTGAAATTGTCCAGGTCGAACATTGAAAGTGCTCTGCATTAACTCTAGTTGTTTCACTACCCCCAATTTTCATTAAAAAAATTGCAACTTGTTCTTCCACGATCATATATTTGGTTGGTTTTAGCCCTCCAACACTTTTCAGATTATTACACAAAATTCATGAAAATTATTTTGGACATTCTTAAATTCTCATAAATCTTTGTAGGATTTCCATTCAAAAGTTCCAATACCCAATCATGACCTAATAATGAAGAAGTTCTTTATGGTTGAAGCTTTAATAAATTCCTCTTCTGAATCTGTATCGAAATCTAATAAGGAAGCCATGTATCTACAATACCAAAAAATTCATTGATTAATAAAGGATTCATATCAAACATTCATAGAAAAAATCCATACAAAACATCAACTAAAATATCTATATAAAACATCTACTAAAATTTTCAAACCATGAAATAATCCACATCACAAAAGTTTCTAAATGAGTGTAATTCGCAGTAACATGAAATAAAACTATAGAGACATAACACAATCTAACTTGATTGCATATAGAATCCTCATAAAAATCTGCCTATAAGTTGGAAATTAATGAAAAGCCTTTATTTCTTTTCCATATTGCACACCCTCAACACCCAAATCCTATAAGATATCTACACATTCCATTATTGCATTAATCTCATTGGCTGATGAAGCTCCATTATCTGCATTAGGTAAAGATTCCAATTTTTTCTTAAGTAATTCTAACTTCTTAGAATTTTCAGTGATTGCAAGTAACACATTTGTCAGAGCAGTTGTGTTTGGCTTATTTTTTTCTTATTATTTAGAGATTTCCTTTTTTTTTTAAGTAAGACCTATAACTTCTTCTTATCCTTCTTCATTCATCAAATGTTCATTAATTTCATGTTCTCCCTCATTACTATTTGATAGAGATTTAGTCGATGGATGTGCATATAAACCTATTGCAGTAGTATCTCCAAAAATAAAACACAAGTCTAAAAAGTCCTTGCATCCTATTTTATTGAATCTATAATTCATTTTGTGCACCTATAATTATGAAAAATATATATGCAAAAAAATTCATAACTGATATTTGAATAAACAACAATGAATTACCTTAAATAAAATTTTCCAACATTCATCTGTTGCTTTAACTTCACCGATGATAAAGTTATAACCAATTCCTATTTCCTTGAGTAAATTCCTAAAATTCTTGCATCTAGCCCTTATTGCATTATACTTGTTCCTCAACTGGACATCAGTAAAGGCTTTATTAAACGTTGCTTGAAGGCCTGGTTTAATATTCTTCCAACCAGATTTGGAAAAGGTAGTAGTAGTTCGATTTCTCCTTTTCACTTCTTCAACCATTAATTAGAATAAATGCATTTCAATTGCATCATTCTACATCCTATCCTTTTCACTTATCTCTACACAATTATTAGAAGCATTCATATTATTCAAAGCTTCCATTGCTATAAAGTAATTACAAGTGAATGAAAAAAAAATTGGACAATCAACATCACATTTTATTAAATCAAAGGAATTTAAAAAACATAAATTACAAATAACTTGAAGATTATGCAATGAAAATCTAGACATCACATTAAATAACAATTGTCTTAAGCTATAAATAATAGTCTAAGATGATGGAAAAAAATAATGTTTATTGATGCAAGATATGAAATATCATAGATAATGGAAGATAGAAGGGATATTGTATCTCAAAATATTATGTATATAGACCATCTAAACTACAAAGCAATTAAAAATGATGGCAAAAATTTTCGACAATGTGGATGAAAACACTAATAGACAATTTGAATATGACCTTAATGAAAATATTAATAGAAAATTTTGATAAAAACAAAATATTAGCATTATAAACCTAAGATTGAATTTGATTTTGGAATCTAAAAGGCATTCATCAACGTAAAGTTCCAAACATCAACATAAGCTATTTTATGATAAGGGCTACTTCATTTTGTAACTTGTTTTATTTGATAGATTATGATTCATAGACATCTGAATCCTTACATCCGGATTCGAGAGATATAAATACAAAATTATGAAGCTTAAAACACAACAAGAACATAAAATATAAGAACTGTTAACCTAAATGATCATATTTCTCAAAACCTTGCATCCGCATTCCAGAAATATAAGAACTATAAACATAAAATCTATAGAGTTTTGCCACGAACACAAACCCATAAAATCAGGGTTTGTGGATTAAATCAAGAACAAAAAACAAAATTAAAAAATTAAAACAAGGTTTGGTTTAGCATCAAAGAATTAGTTTTCCAAGAATCAAACTATAATAGGTACAAAATAGTTAGAGGGAAAAAAAAAAAAGAAACGCACCTCAGAGAAACATGAAAAATGATTGTTAATGTAAAAAGCCCAAGGGATGAGAACTTTGATGGGTGAGTACAAACATTCGCCAAAACTTGCCTACACCACCAAATCAACCGAGAAATGCCTACAAGTGAAGAGATATGCTCATATTTCACAATACAAATGAGATTGAGGAGAAAAAAAGAGGAAAAATATTGAAGTTTGTCAAGATCTATACCATTATCAAACACTGGAGCAAAGAGGAAGGAGAAAGGAGCAAAGAGTTAGGAGCATGAAGGTAGTCAGTGAAAATGTTTTTCTATTGTAGAGAAATGTTTTCTCTATTTAAGAAATGTGTTTTAAAAACACAGGGAAACACTCATTTTCTGTTACTTTGATTTTGTTTTTATTTCTTCATTTTCATAAACATAAAAATAAAAGAAAGTTAAACCAAACACATTTTTTTACATCAATTTCTGTGTCAACACAAATAAAAACAAAAAATAACAAATATAAATGAAAACAAACAACCCCTAAGTTAACATACTAAAATTGATAATAATAAAGATTGAAATTAACAAGAAAGAATATAAATAAGCAAAAAAAAACATAAAGAAAGCAATGAACTCAAGGCTAGAAAATTAAGAATTAATACTAAATTAATAAAAAAACTCAAGATTTAACACATATTTAATAATATCCAAAAAAAATACATGATAAAATCAAACAAAAATGGAAGGACAACATCTTAGATACAAACTAAACTAGAGTTCTACAACCTAAACACTAAATCTAACAATAAAATTTAAAACAAGATGAAAGACATGAGAAAAAACCCTAAAATCTAAGGACAACAAGAAGAAGCATGGTTGCCCAAGAATGAGCCTTCCAAAGGCGATGAAAGCATACTCTCCTCTTACTTATACAAGTCTCCTCTAAGGTTTAAGGGGTTTTGAAGGTAAAAAGTTGAGTTTGCCCTTAATTTTGGCACAAGACAACATTGTTTGGTATTTAAACAACGGTTGTTGGGGCCATTTAAGTCCTAAAAAGTGATAACTTTCGCTTCTCTTCACATTTTTTTCTCATAACTCCTCTTACATGCCTCCGATGGTTACGAAATTTAACATGTAAATTCATCACATATTGTTCTTATTCTTTATAAAATTTCATAATAATCTGAACTCTAAAAGTGTACCTAATACATCACCAAATTGAACTACACTAAAACTATGATTGTTTAAGTTTCTCTTACTCTTCTTACTCTAATTCTTCTCCAAACGTAGCCCTTTCAACTAATATTTGTATCTTAAGATCATATCTTCATGTAAACTCAAAAGAAATACAAAATAAGCATTTAAACACTAAAATAAGGATGAAATGATATTAAAACTCATATGAAAATATTATAAAACCATCCTTATTAGTATTTTTAATAAATCATCGTAAAGAGAAATAAGAATTGCATATCATGAATATTCAAAGTACAAGTTGATAAATCTTTGTATCAATGATTAATCGTAGTTCTGATGGTGAATGTGATTATAAACTAAGATTTGTGAACAAACTAAGAACTAATCATGAAAACCTAGATCTTCTTATTATTCACAAAACTAAGAATGAAGGTATACAAAAATATTAATAACCGCTACAATATTTGTGAGGCTACATATATATATATATATATATATATCACTGTCTAAACTATCGTTGTTAACTAATAGTAACAGTAACAACATAGCTAACTATACAAAGCATTTAAATATCACTAAATATACGGTTACAAATACTTCTACATCTCCCCTAAGTTGGAGCTTGGTGAGGATCTTTCAAGCCCAACTTGAAAAAAAAAAAAGGAGAAAGAGGGAGTTGCAACTGCCTTGGTAAAGATATCTGCACCTTGAATTTTAGTCGAGACATGTAGACGTTGGATAAATCCCTATGTATAATAATAAACAACCAGACAATCAATATATAGATGTTTCATATGTTCATGAAACACTGGATTGGTGATACTTTCCAAAGCGGCCCGGTTATCATACCATAGTTTGATAGGTAAAGAAAAATCTGTAAGTCCTACAAGATATAAGAAATCCTCTTTAATTCATAAGCAGTATAGGCAAGACTTCTGTATTTCATTTCTACAGAGGATCGGGATATAGTAGCCTACTCTAAGAGATTAATGAAGGACCCAAGAAGATGGTACAAGTAGTAAGTGATCTTCTAGTAAGCAGACAGGAGGCCCAATTTGCATTTAAAAAAGCTTACAAACTAAAGGTGTTAATGGCTGGGGGAAAATATATTTAGAAGGAGAACCATTTAGATATTTAACTAAATGAATAGCTATATCCTAATGTTGTTGACATGGTACCTGCACAAACTGACGTAACTACTGAACATCATAACCAATATCCGGTCTGGTGAAGTTGAGATAAAAAAAGTTAGCCTACTAACCTTCAATATTTATCTAGAGGAGGAAGTAAAATACGTCCATCATCAGAAAATTTTTGTTCCTTTCGTAATAGGGGTGGAAACAACAATTACATGGAGTAAGCCTACATTAGTTAGGAGATCAAGAATATTTTTATTTTGATTAATGAAGAAACCTTGGGAAGATCTTACATCTCCAAACCTAAAATGTATTTGGCAATGCTTCAGTCATTAATAGAAAACTACTAATGCATAAAGTGTTTAATATAAACAATATTATCTTCACAGGACTCAGTAATTAACACACAATTGATATAAACAATAAAAGCTAAAAATGAAGAACCATGAGATCTAACAAAGAGGCAATGATCATGAGCAGATTAGACAAACCCATATTCCTTCAACTTAGCAGTAAATTGATAATTCCATTTATGGGAAACATGCTTCAACCCATACAAAGATCTTCTTAGGTGATAGACCTCACCAGGTTCAGCCTTACTATACCCATTAAGTGGTAACATATAAACCTCTTCATCTAAAAACCCGTGTAAAAACCCGTTATTAATATTTAATTGATGTAATGGCCAAGAATAAGATGTTGCTACTGCTAAAAGGAGCGGGTAGTAACAACTTTGAGTACTAGAGAAAAATTATTAAAAAAAATACCCCTTCTATTTGGTTATAACCTTTGGCTACTAACCTAACTTTATAATGATCCATAGTCCTATCTACCTTCAATTTAACTTTGTAAACCCATTTGGATCTAATGGCACGTTTCCCTGGAAGCAACTTTGTAATGTCCTAAATATGATTAGCTTCTAATGTAAGACTCTGAACCTCAATATGTTGTAATATTTCCTAAGTATGATTATTTGTTGAAAATTCAAGTAATTAAATGATTTCAGATGACCTAGTAAGGCGTTCCGATGGAATCGCAGCGTCCAAATTAATAAAATAA
>JAOXYD010260859.1:0-15776 GCA_028565735.1 Pinacopodium congolense
ACCTTTAAATCTTACATTTTAGACTTGACAACCTCAACTTGCTCTTTTGGAAAAAGTTCCTTATGCTTTACTGATACTTGAAAAACATCGTCATACTTTCTCTCTAGTTCCACAATCTCATCTTAGAAGTGGTTCGCATGATTTTCTTATATATCAACGTCTTTCTTGATAATAAGATGCTTATATTCTACCGTGCATTGTCTTTCATCTTCAAGGGATTTACTTAATTGTACTTGCTCATCTTTGAGTCTTGAAATATGATCTTCAACAACAACAACTTTGGCTTCAGCTTCATATAACTTAAAATTTAACGATCTTTCAACTTTATTCCAATCTTCAATCTTTTTGTCCATTATTTCATGCAATGTTTCAACTGTCTTTTCTACATCAATCTTCAATCTTGTTCAAAAATATGTATGACTAGCATTGTAAAGATGCAATGGGAACATGCGATTCAATGTCATCTTAACTTGAGCAATCAACCACAATTTTGCATCTCGAATGTGGAAAACTCCATTTTTAAAAACAATCTCATATCTTTTTCTTTCTTTTTTTTTTTTGCAAATGGCCCACACTACGCATGTTGGATTTCAAATCTGACACATAGAGAACATTAGAAATACTATGAATGGTACCCTTTTTATATTTGATTATTACCTTTCCTTTTCTCATTCCTGCAATTTTAGAGTTGTTGTCAAATCTCACGTCATTTCTATATGACTCGTAAAGACTGATTTATCTCCACACACTGCAACCCATATCAAGATACCATATGTGGTTATTTGATTCTTCCTTGGTATTGTTGACCATCAACAAAGATACTTCATCTTCCTTTTTAACAAAATTGGAGTTTTCACCTTTATCGTTATACAACTTCTTTCTACACTCATTTTGATAGTGCCTATACTTATGACATCTGTAATATTCGACGTTTGACTTATCTTCCTGATAGATTATTAATTTACATGTCCATTTGAGATATTTTTAGAGTATATTTTGTCTTGATTATGATGTTTTTATAATATTTTTGGAAGTTAGGAACTTTGGATTCATTTTAGAGAAAAGAAGTTAAAATTGACTAAATTAGAGAAGAATCACACAAGGAATTTAAGAAGTCACAATGACATGATAGTTATGAGTGATAAGTTGAAAACTTGCAATGTAATGCAAGAAGAAACTAGATGAGCAGCAGACCAAAATGCAGCTGCCAAGTGCGTTTCATGGAACATTTTAGTGGATCTTCACCAGCCAATGACAACATGGATAGGGGGTTTAAGCAGTGTATTAAATACCGTATCAGTACCAGTATCGGATTGGTTCCGAAAACAGTACTGTACCGGTACCAGTTAATACCGGTACTGTTTCGGATAATTATTTAAAATTATAAATTAATTTATAAATTTTATAAAATTTACAAAATAGTATATAAATATATTATATTATGTAATTTTTAAATTAATTTTAAACTTAAAAAGACTAAAATACAAAATTTTCTTTAAAAACATTAAAAATATTTTTAAAATATTTTTTTCGGGTATCGACAGGTACTGGCCGCCGGTATCAGTTAGTATTTAAATCCGGTATGGAATTGATGTGTTTGGTACCACTGGTATCAGCCAGTACTGGCCGGTAACGGTACGGTACCGAACACACTAATATTTACTCGAAGTGAGTTGTTTGGATTGTAGTTGTTTTCGGTTGACAAATTGTATATACGCATGTCTATTCAAGCATTTTTTTTTGGGTTTTCTGTTTCTATTTTTTATTTATATTTTTTAAAATATAAAAATAAAAAATAATATAAAAATAAAAAATAGCACATACATAAAGTATAGAAACCGAAAAAAGAAGTATAAAAACCGATGAAAACAAAAAAATAAAAATAAAAAGTAGAAATAGAAAACTAAACTAAATAAACCGTCAGTTAATACTTGGAAACTAGAGAAGTAAAAAGAGAGATCTATTGTTATTATGTAAAAAGATCAATTTAAACCTTATTGTTTTATAATGTTCAACAAGAATTTTAACGTTTGAAAAATGTTTAACTTAAAATTGTAATGTTTAAAAAACATTTAAATTAAACTCTGCACTCTTTGAAAGAATAATTGTATAAATTTTAATATGTTTTTAATCTCTCTCAATTCTTGAATTTAGTCAAACTTTCGTTATTATCTTTATGATTTTTTAGGTTTGTTAATGGTGGTTCATTTCGTTTAGGAATTCTATTGCTACGAGTTGAATATGGTATGAAAATCTTAAAAGTTTGATTTTGATTTATAAGTATTTAAATTGATTATTGGATAAATAAAAGGGTTCTAAGAATATTATATGTTTGATAAACGTTCTCTTTGAATTTTGTTTTTTGGTTTGCTCTCTCTTCTTAATAGTTGTAGAGAGAAGATTCTTGGAATTCTCTAAATCAGCATTTGGTGTCAAAGCTTTACTTAAGGCATGTATAGTGTGACAATGGTAAGCAACACAAATAGAGTGAATCTCTCACAACCAATTTTTCAATGGAATAACTATGAGATTTACAGTATTAAGACAGAGACTTTGTTTATCTCCTAGGACTTGTGGGAGTTGGTAGAAAGAGGTTATGTTGAAAATGGGGTAGTAGTTGAAACCCTAAGAGATATCCAAAAGAGAGATGCAAAAGCTCTCTTTTTCATCCAGCAAGCAATAGCTGATGTCATTTTTCCTAGAATTTCAGTAGCATAAAAATCAAAGGAAGCATAGGAGATACTTAGGAATGGGTATCAAGGCATAACATAGGTATTTACGGTCAAGGTTCAAACACTTCAAAGGAAAATTGAGTGCTTTTGCATGAAAGATGATGATTTTATGCATGAGTATTTCAATAAAGTATTGGAAGTGGTGAATTAAATTTAAAAAATATGGTGAAAAAGTGTCTGATCAAAAGAGTGCTGAAAAAAATTTACAAAGTCTGTTAAAAAAGTTTGAGGTTGTTGTGGCCACCATTGAAGAATCAAAAGACTTGAAGACTTTGTTAGTTGATGAGCTACTTGCCTCTTTAAAATCTCATGAAGACAAACAAAAACATTACAAAGAAGCATCTATTAAGAAGGTATTTCACACTAAATTATAACTATCTAATGATAATGATGATACGCATAAGCTTAACAACAACAATAGTAGTTGTAGAGGACATTCCTATCGAAGTGGAGAGGTGGAAGAGGCTGTAGAGGTGGAGGACAAGTAGGTGATCAAAACCAACATTATAATGTGGCCAAATATAGAGGAGAAAATGCAGCAATTAGTAAAGGTGAAACTTATAACCTTAAATTCAAATGTTATTACTGTAATAAGTCTAACCACATAAAGAAATTTTGTAGATTGAAAGAAAACCAGACAAAATTTATTGAGCAAGAAGGAAAAGAGGAAGGTGAAAGTTTATTTAGTGCATGTTATACTACTAAACCTATGTCTCCAATGTGTGGTATATCGATAGTAGTTACAATAAACATATAAATGTAGATTTGAATGCTTTTATAAGTTTAAACAAGTTAATAAAGATAACAATCAAGATGAGAGATGGTACCATTTATCAAGCTCAAGGATAAGGAGTTGTTAAGATAAATTCTTATAAAGATAGCTGTATTGAAAATGTCATCTATATACCTGATTTGGATTCAAACTTATTAAGTATGGTACAATTTTTCAAAGAAGGTTACTCACTTCTCTTTGAAAATCTTTTATGTGTTATGCTTTTTGATAAAACTAATAAGAATATCCTATTAAATGTCCTTATCTCCAAGAATAATCCTTTTCCTCTTTCTTTCTTGATGATCAAAATAAAGTACTTGCAGTCTCTTTGGAAGAAGATAACTACTTAAGACTTAAGAGGCACAAACAATTGAATTTTAGAAGCTTGGTCTTGTTGTCTGAACATAATATGGTTTATAGATTACCTGTGATGAAATTTATTAATGATATATATGAAAGTTGTATGGTTATAAAGCAATAAATAGACTCTTTTCCAAAAACAAATGCATGAGAGCTTCTAGTCCAGTTGAATTAATTTGTGCAAATGTTTACGGACTAATGCATACTCCTTCTCTTAACAAAAATGGGTACTTTGTGATTTTTGTTAATGATTTTACCTGAATGATTTAGGTTTATTTTATTAAAGAAAAGTCATAAATGTTACTAATTTTCAAGAAATTCAAGTTTTTAATAGAAAAACAAAGTTTAAAATCCTTGAAGATTTTAAGGATACATCGTGGTGGTGAGTTTATTTCCACAAAATTTGACAAATTTTATATGGAATTCAGCATTCGGAGAAAATTGACAGCTAGTTATATACCACCACAGAGCAATGTGGTAAAGTGAAAGAATTGAAGTCTTATGAACGTGGCTCAGAGCATGCTAAAATTCAAGTCTCTCACAAAGTGTTTCTAGGCAGAGGTGGTTCATGATGTCTCTAATATCTTAAGTCAAAGTCCTACATTTGCTTTATCGAATCAAATACCTTTTGAAGCTTGGTATGGGTGGAAGCAAAAGGTAACACATTTTAAAGTTTTTGGTTATGTTACTTATGTTCTAGTGCTCTCTCAAATAAGAGAAAAATTGATGATAATAGTGTAAAGTATTTATCTATGGGTTATAGTTTGAAAAGTAAAGGTTACCAATTCTATAATCCTTTTTCTCAAAATTATTAATTAATTGTGATGTCATGTTTAATGAGAAAAGTACATAGAAGTGGAATGAAATACCAAAAAATTCAAGCTTTACTTTAATTGATTTATTTATTGCGGGACCAACTATTAAAGAAGGTAATTAAGGGAATGATGGTTCAACCCCCTACACCATATCATATCTTAGTCCTTCCAACTCAAGCATTAGTCTTTTTAGCTCTTCAACTTCAGCATCACCAAGCTCTTCCTCCTCTAACACACTTCCTTGGAAATGGAGATCATTAAAGGAGATCTATGAACAAATTGAACGGTATTAGTTAACACAATTTGATGATCCAAGTACTTTTGATGAAGTAATAAAAACTAGTGCATGACATGATGCTAAGGATAAAGAGATGAAGGCTTTAGAGCTAAATAAGGCTTAAGAACTTGTGGAGCTCCTAAAGATGTACTCAAACTCATAGTTGAGTTTTTTCAAGTAGAGGAAACTGATATGCAGCTCAAATCACAATTTATAAAAGCACAATGGCAGGACAAAAATGGCATTATTATACTTTAAGTCCTAAATGTCATTAAAGATTGCAACGCGAGCCTCATTGATAAAATAGGGATGAACCACAATGACTACCCACAATGGTGTCGTTGTACTCCCTAAAAACTGCCGTTATTGTCACAGATTGAAACAATAGATTAACAGCTCCTAATAACGATGTGATTGATCCCCAAACATGTAATCATTATGCCTATATGAGAGAATTCTATTTTAGCCTTATTTGAGTTATAAAAAAATATTTTTACCTATAGTTTACAAATTTGAGGATTTATATTATTCTTTTATAATCCTTTTGTGACTTTTTCCATTAAGAAAATTGTTACTAAGCTATTGAATTTTGAGTTCTTAGATTTATCTCAAAAGGTTTCCTATAATCTTTGAATTTATCATGCTATACGCTACGTCATAATAAGATTCCATATTCGGAAACAAAAAAGGAGTAATGTTTAATAAAAAGGTTGTGGTGGAACATTGCTTTTTACAACATTTCAAGCCTTTCCAAAACACTCTTGACAATTCTCCAAGACATACCCAATTTGACTTTTAGTGTCATTTTAAAAAAATTTATAAACCATAGGGAAGGCAAACATTTCATATAATTATCCATAAGAATGCAAATTATTAAAAAAAAGCACAAAGTTACAATTTACAATTAATACCGTGGACTTAATCATACCATTTAGATAGATTAACCGCAATTTCCAATTAATATCTTAAACTTTCTTTAATTTAGGTGATGAAGGTGCAGAGGTGGGAGAGAATAGAGTAAAGAGGACAGTAAGAAGTTGTGACACCAAAAATTTTTAAAACAACTATAAAATGATGTGTCAAATAGGGTATTAATGATTTTAAAGGTCTAAAGTTTAATTTGAATGTTTTTTAAAAGTTAGTTTTAAATTAAATACTTTAAAATATTAAGATTTTTTTTAAATATTTTGAAATGTTAGTGTCTGACCTAAACTTAAATATAAATATTAAATTTTAAACTAACCTTTTTGTTAGCCTCTACCTTATTATTAGCGGACCTTAAAAAGAGTAAAAACAAAATCATGACACGATTAAAGCTTATGTCAACAAGATTTGATTCAACTAGTTATAAAAATGTTAGAATTTTTTTAAAGATTTGATTTAAACTTGTGAAAAATCTTAAAACTAAAAGAAACAAATTTGTCTTTTAATTGCAATACAACTATTATTGCAAATGTTATATAACAAATTATAAAATTTATGTTGTTTTCAAAATACATTTAACTTATCTTTAAACATTAAAATACTTTTAAAATTTTTTAAAATTTTAATCTTATCATAATAATATTTTTAAAGATAAAATAAATAATATAATATAAATTATCTGTTAATATTATTTAGAATATGATCATTAGTCCACTATAAATATTATTAAATTTATATTTTAAATTTTAAAATTTTATTGTTAAAATTTATTATTATTTTAAATTATTACTATAAATATTATATTATACATGTTTTTAGTTTGATTCTAATCTTTTAAAGTTTAGGTTTAAGTCACTTTTATGTGATTTATGACCTTAAATGTTTCAATTATTGAATTTGATATGCTCTTATAAAACTGTACAAACAAAAATAATTTTTTATAGGCCTTGAAAGTTATATTCATTCATAGAAGGAGTTGGATGTTAAGTGACATCAAAAAGTAAAAGAAAAGTAACTTTTCAGTCAGTTCCACACCTAGTCCTATGGCCATGGCTTACGCGATAAAATTATCAAGGAGAAAAAGCAAAAGAAGCAAAGGATATAATATTTTCTATAGTTGAGGTCACAGTTGTGATCTTAGCCATGGAATCAATTTCATGACCGTGACTTTAATCCTACGTCCATAATTATAGCTATGGGACAGTTGGGTTCTAATTGTTATTTAAGTGTGTTTTAAAAAAAAATTTATAGTGGTTGACCCTAGAGCACAGCTACCACTCAAGGCAGAAAATACTTTCCAAGGACAATTTCATTCAAGATTCAAGTCATTAGAGGGGAAAATCAAGATCAAAGTAAAGATTCAAGAATATTAGTGGAGATTTCAACAAAGGTTCATTAGAGATTGAAGACTTAAATCATATGAGAATAAGTTTTCTTATTCTTTATTCTCCTTTAACCATTGTTGTATTTATATTTATAGTCATAATTTGCTTTTTTTAAAAATCTAAATAAGATATGTTGTTCTCATCAACTTATAATTTCAAGTTGTATGGATTTTCTAACAGTGATTGGACAGGTTCGCTTGAAGATTGAAGGAGAACAACTAGTTATGTATTTAATCTTGGGTTTGGTACTCTAGCATGGAGTTTCAAAGAAACAATCGCCAACTTCATTATTATCTTCAAAAGCTAAATATATGATAGTGACTTCAGTAGCACACTAAGCAATATGGCTATGAAGAATCTTAAAAGACATAAAGTTAAAATAGGATAAAGCTTCCACAATTGCTATGACAAAGAATCCTATGTATGAAAATTACACAAGACATACAAAGAATCGACATCATTTTATAAGGTAGTTGCTCACACAAGGAAAAATCAATGTCCAGCATTGTGACACAAATTGAGCAGCTTATGCTCTTGTTCACAAAATCACTTCCATTGGTGATATTTGAAATGTTCTGAGACATGTTGAGAGTTGTCAATTTCTATTTAAAGGAGAGTGTTAAAATAATTGCACAAATTTTAATTTGTTTTTAATATCTCTTGGTTCTTAGATTTAGTCAACGTTTTGCTATTATCTTTTCTAATTTTTAGGTTTATTGTAAGTGATCCGTTTATTTTAGGAATTATGTTACTATGAGTTAAATGCGGTGTAAAAATCTTGCAAGTTTGTTTTTATTTGTATTTATTTAGGCTGGTCATTGGATAAATAGAAGGGATCCAATTATGATATTATCTTCTTGCCTATAATATGTTTGATAAAAGTCCTTCTTTAGTTTCTTTTTATACTAACCCGTTTTATTGAGTTATTTACTTTGCTCTGTCATCCTAATAGTTATAGAGAGAAGATTATTGGAATTCTATAAATCAATATTTAACATAGTTAATACTTTATTTTACCTATTATTTTTTAATTGTTTTTTTTTTTACTTTTCATCTCCTCCTCCTCCTCTTTACCTTCATCACTTAAATTGAAGAAAGTCTAAGGTATTAATTACAGATTTCCTAATGACGAATTATTATCTTCTCGTAACTATGATCTCCTATTTCATAACTTATATGACTTCTATATTGAAACCAAAAGTAACACATGCTCCTGCTTTCAACCATATGTTCCAAGATGTTTGAGAAATAACTATGTGAAACACCACTTATTTATGCATGTAACGATGACTTCACAAGTGCCACCACTAATCTTATAGCCTAAGTAAAATTGTCTTTCTTAATTACCAACAACTGTTGGACCGAGTGACATGTTAACCCTACCATCACCTAAAATGCCATGTTGTCATTATCTATAGAGCTTGAACAAACACAAATAAAATATAAACCATGGTGTTACTCTCAGCCTAATAATTAAGGAATTGATGATAAGTTCAATAGATGGGGCTAAAATGTCAAGGTCTTATCTATACTAAAATATTGTTTTTTATCTTACAAAACAGCATCATTACAAAACAACTCAGAATTATACAATAGATGTTATAAATAGAGCATATAGAGCTAATATGACATAGAGCTCAACTCACAATCCATAGAAGCATAATAGCAACACAAGAACGATGCCACAAAACTTTTCGACCCAAGTTTCATTGAAGATTGTGACATTAGCCTCACAGAAGTAATAGAAATCAACCACAATAACACTCCATAATAGTGTTGTTGTACTCCCCAAAACTTGTTATTATAGTTCTAAACAGAGATAATAGATCAATAGACCCCTTTAATGGTGTTATTGATCCTTGAGCATACCACTCTTATGTGTTGTTGTGTTCCCCTAGAAATCATAGTTATAATTCTATATTTAAATAGTAAATAAATGGTACCCCTTATTAATGCCATTGATCTCTGAGCATACAATCATTATGTTTGTATGGGAGAATTATGTTTTAGCCTTATTTGAATTGTAAAATACATTTCTACTTATAGTTTACAAATTTATGATTTTATATTATTCTTTTTTAGCCTTTTTTATGACTTTCTCCCTTTTTATGAATTTCTCTGTTAAGAACATTGTTGGAAAGTTATTGAATTTTGAATTCTTTGATTTCTCTTAAAGGGTTTCCTATAACCTTTGAATTTACCTTAGTATATGTTGCATCAGATGGTATCCGAGTAAGGATGTCTATTGAGGGCAATAGCAATGATCTTTATGACATTGTTCTGAAGGCTAAGGCTCTTATTCTCTAAGACGAAGCATTGTATAATGATTGGAGCAAAATATGAAGCAATAGTTGCATCACAAATTCTGACAATTCAAATAGAGCTTTAAGGAGATTGTGAAATGTCTTTATATTATGGGAATTGATGCATACATGAGACAAAATGGTAATAAAAGGCTAGGAATAGAGATTGCTCATGGAGAATCTATTGGTAGATTTGTATTTGTTCATAGATAACATATTTATGAAGAAGAATTAAAGAAGAGGATGAGCATGAGTTGAATAAATTTAGATGGTATCAACCGTACAAGGGATGTAGGAGTAGAGATGCTTATAAAAATAAAGATAGAGACGTCGAAGATTACATATTAAAATTTGATATTCCCTACTTCAATGGAAGTTTAGGTATTAAAGATTTCTTAAGATTGGATTATAGAAATTGACAATTTTGTTGGCTATTGAGGCAATAGCTAAAAAAATTATCAATAATAATGGTCTTCATGACAATGTTCAGTAGGCTAGGGCCCCTATTCTAGGAGATAAGGCATTGCACAATAATTGGAACAATGTTTGAAGCAATAAATGCATCACAGATTCTAGAATTTCGAGGAGAGCTTTGAGGAGAATGTGGAATGTATTTATACTATGGGAATTGATGCACATAGGAGACAAAATGGAAATAAAAACCTAGGATTAGAGATGGCTCGTGGAGACTTTATTGGAATATCTATGCCTATTTATAGATAACCTATCTATGAATAAGAATCAAAAGAAGAGGGTGAGTATGGACATAATAAATTTGGATGGTATCGATGTAGGAGCAAAGATGTTTATAGAGGTAAAAATAGAGATGTTAGAGATTACATACCAAAATTTAATATTCCTTACTTTAATGGAAGTTTGGGTATCAAAGATTTCTTGGATTAGATTGTCAAAATTGTTAAAATTTTCAGCTTTTAAAGATTGCATTTGAAAAGAGAGTCATAATAGTGAAATGCCATCTAAAGGGAGGATCATTCATATGGTGGGAGGGGATCCAACCGATAAGAGAACGTGATAGAAACGAGCCAGTTCAAACATGTTATCGTATAAGGTACCTATTGAAGTGAGAGTTTGAACCCCTAGATTATAAGCATATATTGTTCTAGTAATATCAACGGTATCAATTAGAGTGTAAGACTGTGCATGAGCACATGGAAATATTCATGAGGATGGGGAAGAAAAATAATCTCCTTGAGTCTAAAGGGTAATAGGTTGTCAAGTAGTTAGAGGGATTGAGACCAGAGATTAAAGTCAAAATTAATGTTTAAGTTATTCAAACACTCTTTAACGCAAAGAAAATGGCTCCAAAAATTAAAATGATATAACAAAAGCATAGTAGGAGAAGTTACAAGAATTATAAAGCTATAGAGTTTATTGAGAGACCAAAACACATATTGGAGTACACTTTACGAAGTAGTGGGAGCAATAATAGTTAATACTAGGAGGATAAGGCCGTTAGAAAGTTCCTTATGGTAGAAATGTGAGATAAGGAATTTAAAAAAGTTAAGAACCCATATGCCAAGCTAACTATGGGAAAGTGCTTCAAGTGAAATCAATTTAGGCATAGATCTAACAAGTGTCCTTCGAAAAAAATTGTGAACATTGTAGAGAGGGATAATGAGGACAAAGGGATCTATTGTAAGGTGACAATGAAGAGGAGGAATATGATGTTGATGAGAGCTAGGCATACATTTTTAAGAGGATGATGTTGACTCCTAAGCATGAAAATCAAACTCAAAGACACTAATTGTTTCACACTACATGCACAATTCATAACTAGGTGCTTAAAGTTATCATTGATAGTGAGAGCTGTGAGAATATCATTAAAAGGAAACTATAAGGAGATTGTGACTACCATTGGAGAAGAATCCCAATCCTTATACATTAGCATGGATTAAGGTAGCAGCTAATAAGGTGGAAGTGAGAAAGAGAGATGCAAAGTTCCTTTCTCTATTTATATGTATAAAGATAAGGTGCACTGTGATATGGTAGACATAGATGTATATTATTTACTACTTAGAAGGCCTTGGTAATATGATGTAAATGCCTAAGATTTGAGAAGAAGTAACAAGTATCGATTAGAGGAGGACAAGGTGAAATATACACTATTATCCATAAAGACCAAGATGTTTTCATTAGAGGGCAACACATTCTTATCGATTGCATAGAAATTTGAGATAGAGATTAAGGAGACAAGATGGATACATGCACTTATGGTATCTAAAATTAGAGAAGTGTACAAATAGAAATTTTTTAGTGGAGAGAAGAGACATCAAGATTTTTGTCTTACTAAAAGAGGTGTTGTACACTGCTCCAATTTTAGCATCACTAAATTTTAGCAAACTATTTAATGTTGATTATGTTGCTTAAGGAGCAGAAATAAGGGTCATTTTATCTTAAGATAAGAAACTAGTGGTGTTCTTCAGTAAGAAGCTTAATGAAGTGTAAAGGAGATAAAGCACTTAAGGCAAGGAGTTTTATTCAGTGGTGCATAATCTTAAGATTTTAGAACATTGTCTGATTGTTAAGGAATTTGTATTGTATTCTGATCATAAGGCATTGAAGTATATAAGTAGTCAGAAGATAATTAACGGTGGCATGCATATGAGATGGAGTCAATTCCTACAAAAATTTCCATTCAAGTTAAATTACAAGTCAAGAATAAAAATCAAGTAGTTGATGCTTTAAGCAGAAGGGCATCTTTACTTATTACCTTAGTCGATGAAATCGTGGGATTTGAGTAGTTAAAGAAGGGTTGTGAACTTAAGAAGACTTTATCAAGATATGGAGCGATGCTTTTAGTAATCAACCTAATAATGATTTTTTATGTAAGTAATGGATATCTGATGCATAAAAATCAGTTTTACTTGTAAAGAATACCTTTAAGGGAGCAATTGATACATGACTTGCATATTGGAGGTGTAATAGGTCACTTGGGTGTGATAGGACATTGACTGCAGTTAAAAAGTGATTATATTGACCACAGTTGAGGAGAGATGTTTAGAAGATTGTAAAGAAGTACTTCACTTGATATAGAGCAAAAGGGAAATTAAATAATACTATTGTGGTCTAACTATATAATAATTGCGACCAATGTAATCCTAGACCAATCAAAGGCAAGTGTACCTTATCAACAAGAAGTATAAAATGGTAAGAAATCGAGTATCGTTTCCTTATGAATATGAGCGTAATACTAAGTCAATTAATTTTTAATTATCTAGAAGACTCCAAATTGATTAATTAATACAAATAAAAATGAATTAATTAAAATTAAAAAAACAACATTCAATCTAAACATAAGCTAGTGAATTAAGAGTCTAACAGATGATAAATTAGCTAGGAGTTCAGATTTTAATCGATTAAACAACAAGAAAAAATTTGTTGGACAAATTTAAGGCATTCATGATTAAAACAAAATATAACCATTGGTCATGGAAATACCTTTTCTCTTTAAAACTCAATTAATCTATTTAGTCTAGAATAAATTGGAATAAAAGGCATGAATCATAAGACACTTAAAGATAAGTTTGTTCAATTGAAGAACCATCACAAAAGACTTTAGATTCAGTTAACACCTAAATTCAATTATGTCACCTAATTAATCTTCCAATAATTAAAAGCCCACAATCATAGGTCATTTAATCATCTAAAAATCTAACTAAGATGGTCGATCAAACTAAGATTAGATTAAGCACTTTAACTAGGCAAAAATATTTTAAACATACAGAATACATTTAATCCTAACACTAACTAATCAAATTAAGCACACATATGTAACAATGAAACCACAATTATAATATTAAAATACAAATCCATTGATGAAAAATAATAGTTAATACAAAGTAAGATAAAAAGAGAAAGAAATACAACCGAAATTAGTCTATTCCATTGAAAACCAGTCTTTAATCTACTTTGAAAGCTCTTGGGGACTTCAATCCCCTTACTTAATGCAAAGAAAGAAAGAAAATAAAAGAAAACCTAAATTATAACCTAACCTAAGAATAAAAATTCTAAAATTTTGATGTATTTCTCTCCTTCCAATCTTCCAACCTCATCTTTTCAGCATTTTAAGCTCTTTTATATGTGTTAGAAGTAGTTGTAAAGGTTTAGGGATGTTTTCTTGTGATTTCCCTATCTTGTCTTTCAAAAACACCAAAAATAAAACATTAATAATGCCTTCAACAATGGTTAATTAACTTCTAAAAGACGTCAATAATGAACTTGAAGAACCGTTGTTAATGGCTAGAACTTGAACTTTAACAGTGGTTGAGTTGGAGATCAACGAAGTCTAACTTCTCCAAGTGCATTAGGATCATCATAAACCTAAAATTTAGCAAAAGAACTCTCAAATGATACATTATATGCATTGAATCGGTAAAAACACAATAAATCATGAATTAGAACCTATGTAATTTGAATATTTTGAAATGTTAAAGTTCTTTTTAAAAGTTTTGAAATATCAAGACATGAAATTATATGTAAACATTAGGGTTTAATTTAAATTTTTTTTACTATTTTAAAAACCCTAAGTCCTAAATTTAAATTTGTCATTGATAGAAGGAAAATGGGGAATTAATTTGATTAGAGAAGGGGTTACAATATCCAAGTAAAAGCACTAGACAAATAGCAACTCTCTCAGTAAAGCTCCATACTTCCATGGATTTAGCATTCTAATGCTTCGAACAAATTGCATAGGCTCTTTTATTAGCAGCTTAAGACAAAACCATTGTCACACTGACATGGCCCCGATCTTTACCTGTCAATCATCTCTTTAATTTTAGAAAAGGCTAGAGAAGAAGTGGACATGTGTTAAATCCTTCTATGCAAATTGCAGAATTGTGCACGGATTGATGAGTCTTAATCGATGCTTAGTACACGGATCGACATGAAGAAGGCTTGTTAATGAATTAATAAGGTAAGGACTTATGAATAGGCAATCAAAATAGACAGTATCAATGAAATCTCAAGGATAAGTAAAAGTTTGGTTTCATTGATAGAAATTTTTAGTAAGAGAAAATTTAGGTACGAGATAAGGGATGATTAGCATAACTAAATCGTACTAAATTTGAAATTGCACAATTGGAGATAAGATTATGAGATAAACAATGAGCATAAGGGAGTTATCTTTAGGGTTAATAGTAAAAAAAAGTGATTAATGTTTTCATATTTTTTCAGTTAAGTGATTAAACTTTTAAAATTTTCAATTGAGTATCTAACGTTTGAGAAATTATCCAGATGAGCGAAAAAGTTGACATTGTTAGTTAGAATTTGACGGACCCGACTGACTTGACCTAACTGGCCTAACAAACTTGATCCGATCGATCCACCCAACTTTTTTTACATCTTCCAGTTAATTTTTTAAACGTTAATTATTTAATTGAAATTTTTTTTCAAATCTTAGTCATTTAATTGAAAAAATGTGAAAAGGTTAAATTAATAACCTATTTTAAAATTTTTAATATAGATTCATTTGAAAATTTTTATATAATATTTAAAAAATAATTAAATTATTGAATTAATATTAATTAAAAATAATATTAATAATTTAAAATTGTATTCTTATAATAATGTATGTAAAATAATAAGTATAATCCATAATAGAAGATCAAGAAAATAATTATTAGTATAATTATTTTAAGTGACTTTAGAATTTTTAAGAAACATTTTTATTGAATTTTTATATAATTTAAGTTTAATTTTATATTTTTAAATTTACTTTTAAAATTAAACTTTTTCTAAATTAGGTAAATCAATTAAACCTTTTAAATTTACTTTTAAAATTAAACTTTATATGCTTGAATTATATTTTATATAATTGATTTTAAAAAGATATTCCCTTATAAAATTAATTTAAACTTCTAAATTTTAAAATAGATTGAGTTTAAAATAAAAAAAATATTTAAATATAATGAAATTGAATATAAATTAAATACTATTAATTTTTGTACTTGTACAATTTCATCAATTATTTTTCCTAATTTAGGTTAGTCAATTATGACTATTAAAATGTTTAATTTTAAAAGCAATTATATAAAGTTTAATTTTAAAAGTAATTTTAAACATATAAAATTATAAAATTATACTTAAATTATATAAAAATTCAGTAAAAATTCTCTCTTAAAAATAGTCTAAAATGACTTAAAATAATTTTATTAATAATTATTGTCTTGATCTTTTATTATGAATTATA
>JAOXYD010260870.1:0-29283 GCA_028565735.1 Pinacopodium congolense
TTGCAAAGATTTGAGATGTGTTCCATGCTAGCATGACCTAATCTTCTATGCCACATCCAAGCATCCTCATTCATAGATATTAAACACTCAACATTTTGGTTAGAGAGGTCATTTATATCAATGGTAAACATGTTTCCAACTCTCCTACCAACAAAAACAATACAATTATCTAACAAATTTGAAACTATGCAAGATTTTCCTTCAAAAGTAACTTTAAAACCTTTATCACATGATTGACTAACACTTAACAAATTGGAATCAATGTAGAAAAATAATGTATCAAAGGGAACTCTACGAAATCTTAAAGAACACTTTCAAGAAAAATTTTCAAAATGCCAAAATCAATTGATAAATCACTTTGTAAACTCTTAGATGATGAAAAAAAAGTGTAATATAACCAATTTATAGCCCTAAAGTGTCAAAATAGCTATTTGTTACCATTGCACAATATTTAAATACATTAAAAGTTTGTAACCATTGAGGAAAAATTGATGAGTTTGATTTATGCTCTTAAATAATAGTTATTGGGAGTTAAAAGATGCTATAGTTTAAGTCTCGGGAATGTTTACTAAATGGCAAGTTACAAAATAGCCGTTTAACCCTGAATATAGTAGATTAAGCCCTAAAAACTCATAAAAAGTTTTTCAAGAAAATTTTAACCTAATTTTAACTTATCCCAATGTTATAAGCACTTCATAAACTTACACACGCACATCCTAAATTCCCCTAAAGACATTTTTAACTAACTAAGAGGATTTTTTAAAAATATTTCATATAATATTCCTCTTGATTATGTAACTTATAGCGTATTCTAAATTGTAATTGTGTTATACATATGGTGTGCCTATTTAAAACACTAAAAAGAACTTAAATAATGCTTATATAGAAGACTACATGGCATGACCTATATGAATTCTGTCTTATCTCTTCCAAAAACTTTGAGTCTTGTTCAATTCACTTTATGATTTTCAATTTCGCTCTAAGACTCCTTAAACATCTTTTCTTGCACTTCAAACTTAACACCTATCTTTTATTGCTTCAAAACCATAAAAACATTAGTTCATTTGGTTTTTTGACATCATTAAAATAAGGTAAACCTTCATGGGTTCAAAATGAAGAAATTTCAAGGGTGGGTGCTGAAGATTGAAAGAGAAAAAGGATGATTCTAAGATGGAAAACTCACAATTTAAAGGAAGAAAATGAGGAGAAGAAGAAGATTGATATTAGGGGGAAATGGTTTTTGAAGAAATATTAAAACAATAATCCTAGATAGAAAATGGATCTATTTTAAAACGTAACAAATAAGATGACCAAGGTATTGATCAACAGCTACTCAGTCGACCTATCTAATATCAATTGACCTATCTAATATCAGTCGACTGGTTCCTTGTTAACATGCACACACATTCAACAGATGCAGATTAATCATAAATTTTTTTTATATTTTTTATCCAGAATTATTCTAATATATAAGACACAAAGTGAATAGTAATTTTCTTCAAGTGAAAATACTCAAACAAATTTCATTTCCAAAAATGCAATTATTCAATTATGAATCAAAGCAAATTTTCAGAACAAATAAATATTCACACTTTTCACATATATTCACTTTTACCATAAATTATCATTTTCCAAGAATAATAGTGTACTTCCCAAATTGTATTTCATCTTTTTTATTATTTTGATTTTCCACTTGGTTCAACAATGCATAATAATGATTTATTCCTTTTCATCCTTGGAGATTCCTATAAAAATAAACATTTAATGAAATTTTGGTATCGGTATCATCTTTGGTCCTTGATTGATAATTTTATACATTTCATGATCATTTAACAAAAAATTTACATTTTTTAAACGACCATAATAAAAATATTAAACATGTCCAAACCGTTCACAGTATGAACAAAACAATGGTGCATGATCTCTATGTGCTTTATTATGATCATTTCTAAGCCTAAATCCATTATAAAATCTTTGTTGAAAGTTTTGGTAGGTTGGGAGAAAAATTTTCAACCATTAAATTAATGTTGTGAAAAACTCCTGTCTTATAGTCTACATGTATACATAATGCCTAGGTTATGTTTTACTTGTAGATGCATTTTGTAAAATAGTCCCAGGTGCACAATCATCTTCTAAGTTCTTCCCATTTTCAAAAACCATCTTGCTAGTAGATGATCCATTTTCATTCTTATAGCATAAACCATGTTTATCATTTCCTACTTTTTGAGCACTTAGCATTGTTTCTCATTTCCCTTTGTAAATTTTACAAGCGATCCTTTAATTTCTCTTTCTTTAAGGCTACATTTTCATTTACTAATCCATCATCATCTTTGTTGGTTGAGTCTAAGTCTTGCCTAAGTCCATCATTTTCTAATTTATACTTATCTAATAATTTAAAAGATTGCTTATGTTTACTATGTAATCTCTTCTTTTTCTTAAAAAAATATTCTACATACTCTAGTAACTACTTCACATTCATTTTCACTATTATGAGAGGGAGAGAAGCTTAACTTATCATGTGCCATATAACAGAAATTTATGGCTTCTTATTTTTTGGAATCGCTTGACTTGGTCATTGCTCCCTTTAATGCTTTCTTCTTTACCTCGTTCTTTTCCTTCCTTCATTTCATTTCTTTCTTTTGTCTTCTTGGAGATGTGTGCAATATGGCCTCATATGACCTTTTTGACCGCATTCAAAACTTAAACTTCTTTCTTATGGATAGTAGCCTGCCTTCGTCTAAGCTTCATTAGGCCTCTTACGATGAGTTCAAGTGTGTCTTATTCTTTGATCCCATATGAGGTTTCTTTATTCTGACTCTCCTCCTTCCTTTTAGCCTTGAATGCTATGTTCTTTATTTTGGGTGTGGCTTGCTCTACTTAAGTCTCCTTCAACCTTATCTCATATGTTAATAATAAACTCATAAGTTCATCAGAAGGGAGAACATTGAGGTCTTTTGCTTCTTAAATTGTGATCACATTAGCTTTCCACAACTTTGGTAGTAACCTAATAATCTTACTAATAAGCTCAAAATTCAAATAATTCTCACCTAGACCCTTTTAAGCACTAATAATATTATTAAAATGAGCATTCACAACTGCAATAGTTTCATCATGTATCATTTGAAAATTTTAATGTGGATGATTAGGCATACCAATCTACTCTCTTTTACCTTATTCATACCTTTGAATGTGATTCTAATGTATGCCAAATATAGTATGTAGTTTCACACATAGCAATTCTTATGAATTCTTTTATACTTAGCAAACATCACAAAATATACATAGCTTTGTTATTTAGAGAGTCCAATTTACTTTCTTTATTATCCCACTCATTTTCTTTCTTAGGCATTAATTCTTTTCCTACAAGTTTGGAATGCATAAGGGTCCTTTGTCAAACCATCAACCATAGTTCTACATCTTTTCCCATCAAGTAATATCTCATCCTAGTCTTCCAATATAGGTAGTTATTTCCACCAAATCAAGTTGCTATATGCATTTTGTCCTTCTAAGCTAGTTGAGGGGGCAAAGTTATTCACCATGGATACCTTATGATATTTTCTTTAAAAAATTTTGTTCTAAGGTATAAATCCTAAGTTTACCTAATTCTAAAATGTTGAAGCTAAACACTTACACTTAATTCACCAAACTAAACAAACAATAAAAATTAAACAATTTAAAATAAATTCTTAAAAGTAAAGGAGTAAGGGAAGATAGATACAATACAATTTATAATAGTTTAGAGCAATCCACTTGCTCTTACGTATGGTTCCTAATGAACCTTGTTGAGATTTTTCACTATAACAACAAAAAATATGACGTTGGATACTACAAGTTTCTTTTGCGGTTAAAGGATAAACTTCCCTCTTTTCTTTTTCCTTAGGTTAAAGAATAATCTCACTTTGTTACAAACAGCTCTTGAAAATATTTCCCGTAGGCTCACTTTCGCATATAAAAGAGGCTCTCTACAAATTATTGCAAGAAAAAAGAACTCTTTAAATGTCGTACAAGACCACATTACTAAAAATCATAAGATATAGCTTAGAGTGGATAAGAACAATTGTAAGAATTTTTAGAAGGCTTTTAGAGGAAAAAAAAAACTAACATGGCGTATTTATACATAAAAATTAATTCATAGTGATTGTCTAATGGATACGTAACATTATAAAATATTTAATAATATTATCTTTGCAAAACTATCCATTACATTTTTTTTTTTGCATAATTGCTAGGATTGATTAAGCAACACACATGGGTTTCTCGATTTTTCATTGGTTAATTGACCTCTCTTTGGTCAATATAGACTTGGTTCCCTTTCCCATTCAATTCCAATCCACTCTAAAATTAGTTGAAATCAATTCTAGACTCCAAACTAATTAATTATCTACTCATGTTAATATTTTTTTATTTGAAAATGGTACAACTATAAGACGCATGTTTTAAAAATGCTTAAATTCTAATGGAACATCATATTAAACTAACTAGGTTAGCATAACTCAACAAAATGGAGTTATTGAATGTAAAAATCATGATCAATTGGAGAAAACTCTATATATAATGCTTTAAATGAATGTTTTGAAGTCATTTTGGTCTTATTTAACTCTTATTACCCCTTTTCTTCTAAACCAATTACATAGTTGAGTGTTGGATTTCCATTATCCTCTTAAGATTTTGTAGATCAAAAAATCAAATTTATCTCATTTATAGATTTTTAGCTACACTTACCTTGTGCATGTTTAATAACTCAATATGAAAAGCATAATCTAATAGAAATAAAGTATATTTTTCTAGGTCATTCATAAACGTCATAAATAAATTTTATGTCAATATATATGTTTGGTTCATTAAAACAAGCCAATATTTTATGATACCTAGCTAGGGGTAGATGTTAGATGAACTTTTCCCTTTAGAACTATTAAGCCTCACTATAAATATCCATTTGATGTTTTTTTTTTCATATCTAACAACATCTGTTGAGATTTAAACCAAACATTTTATTAATGATTCACTTACTATATCCTAGGAAGTTAATTTAATTCACAAAAGCCTAAAATATCCAATAACCAATCAATCATTCCTTAGCGTAATCCTCTATGGTATTTTCATCCTCGTAAAAAATTACAATATTATGATTCTCATGCAGTCAGGTACCCAGCTACCAAATATTTAAATTATCAAATACTATCACCTTCACACATAGCTCTTCTTATACCTATCTGTAGTGTTTGTGAGCCTAACACTTTGCTATGATAAAGAGTTAACAATACTTGTTGCAAATAATACTTGGAGTATTATACTTCTCCCTAGTGGGAAAAAAGTAGTTGGTAGTCATTGGGTTTGTAAAACCAAATTGAACTTTGATAGATTTATTAATCATTATAAAGCACGCTTTGTCGCTTGAGGATTTAGTTAGCAATTTGATGTTGAATATAAGGAGACTTTCACTCCTATTACCAAAATGACTACTTTTAAAGTTATAATGTCTATTGCTATTAATAATTGTTAGTCCTTGTTTTAAATGGATAATAAAAATACCTTTTACATGAGGATCCTGAAGAAGAAGTATTCATGAAGCTTCCCCTTAAACATCCTCAAACTATCAATCCCAAGTGTTTTGTAAACTTTATAGAGGTTGAAACAAAGTCTTTTATGTATAAAATGTGAAGTTAAGCTTAGCACTTAAAGTTCTTAGTTCTTTAATGTTTTAGTTGATTCTTTATTATATGAACAACTTAAAAAGGTTGATAGATTGATGGAACTTATTTATGTCAATGATCTTACTATTATTTCCAAAAATGCTAATTCTATTGCTCCATTGAAGAAGAATCTTCAACATCAATATCCAATTAAGGATCTTTCTTCCTTAAATTACATTCTTGGCATTTAAATGGAAAATTATATAAAAAAATTACCCTCATAATTAAATGTAGATCTGTAAAATAACATAATAATATAATAATAGGAATTGAAATAAAATAAACTTGAAAGATAAAGAAGAAAGAAAAGAGAGGGGCAAACTAATTTTTATAGTGATTTGCAACACAAGCCATACCTATGTCCACTCTCTAACTCTTTGTTGGAAATTTTATTAAGAACATGTTCTTCTATGGATGAAGAACAACCCTTTTACACTCACTCTTTTTTCCAATGGGACAATAGTAACCCTTATAATTTTGATTCCACATCTGCACTACCACAATATACACTTAAAAAATCCTTACTGACCAACCACAATTATTTAAGAGGCTCACAACTACGCCAAATGATGAATCTAATAAATTTCAAATAAAAAAACTTAAAAAACTAAAAAAACCAGCTAATTACTTCTTAAATCACTCATAACTCATCTACATAATTGTTGATGCCTAAAAAACATCCTAACACACCTATTTTTATGTGAAAATTGGCCTATTAATCATTTACTATTATTAGATTACAATAAAATTCATTTAGTTTGTTATCCTTTACCATTGAAACCAGTTATTCAACGTTGATCTCATGCACCACTAATGAATGAAATAATTTCACTAATTTCACTAATTGATTAGTCTTATAAAATCATCAACACATTGGTCCATCACTCTAACACACCACCACTAATTTATTTATCCAACTAATAGATTGTAAGACAAGTAACCAACCCTAAAATATATCTTAACATATTTAAACACTTATTTTTTAAAACATTTAACAAACATGCACCTCAAAATAGTTACTTAAATTTTTTTTATCAAGAGGATCACTAAAAAAAAAGTTCCTTACACAGTCCTCTTGATTATAAGACCTATATGCATAAATCTAAACATTTATGCATAATTCTTGATTTATCATTAAACACCTTGAGACGATCAAGATAATAAGATTGAAAAAAAAATATACGTTATAAGCTTTATAACCTTTTATCTTGGTCTTGGTCCTAAATCCTTTTGCTTTTGTTCTTTATAGGCTCATTTAACCTCCATGAAACTAAATTGTATCTTTTAAACAAATTTTCTTCAAACCTATGTTGTCAAACCATCGAACATAATAAAATAATTAGTACTAAGATCATTTTATCATCATCAAGACCTAGGTGGAAGCTCCCTTACTTCAACAGTCTTCCGTTTTTGATAAAACCATGTGATACTATGAAAACAAAAAGCCAAAATAAATACAAGGTTTTTTTTCCAAAATTACTTAAATTTTATTAATACCACTTCTCAATGCCATATACGAACTTTGTCTCCCTTTTTGTACAATAACAAAATTGATAAGACAAGCACATGCACAATATCATTACATATCCAAATGTCATTTCAAAAGCTCAAAAGACATCAATATCATTTTAATTTAAAAACTACCCTTAAAATTATCAAAATTTACCCCAACTTTATGCAATATAAGCATTTAAAAATAAAAAAACATAAGCATTCAAAAATCAAAATCTCCTAAAAAGAAATCATGCTTCCTGTAAATAATTCAAATTTTTATCATAAAAAAATCACATAATACTACCACCTCATTTTTGGAATCATCTAAAAGAAAAACATTAAAAAATGTAAACTAGGCAAAATCATAAGGATAACTCTCTTCTAATCATACAAATCCTATGCTCATTCTTTAAGTTAGTAAAAATATCAACTCAATGATGTATAGTATTGACAAATTCTAATTTGATATGACAATTTTGCATATGATCTCTAATAAAGTGATATTAAATTTCTAAATGACTTTTCCTATAATATTGAATGAGATTTTTAGTCAAACAAATGAAACTAGTATTATAACATATACTTGGAAAATTAGTGAGTTCTATGCCAAAATCTCTAAGTTATTATAGTCTTTATAAGATTTGCGTGCAACAATGACTCATCGCAACATACTCAAATTCCATCATAAATAAAGCAACTGAATTGTTTCCTACCAAAACAATGAGACTAATGAAAATTTTAAAAATTAACATGTATTGAATGTACTCATCTTATCTAATAAGCTGCCAATATAATTTCAATTTGAATATCCAAATATGCCTAAAAATGTGTTCTTATGATACCAAAGATATAAATACATTATACAATATAAATACACAAAAATGCATTTGGTAGCTAATAAATGACATTCCTTAGGACATGATTGAAACTTACAACATAAACACAAACTAAAAATGACATTAGGTGCACTAACAGTAAGATATAACTAACTTCTTATTGTACGTTAATAAAATTTGATAGCAACTATTTACCATCCTTTTTCTTTTTTTAGCTTGGTCGATGTGCTCATGTGGGGTGCCTAAATATTCCCTTTGTCAATTATATGGCACTTAAGTAATTTCTTGATATGTTTAGCTTGATTAATGAAAATGGCTTGCTTCATTTTTTTACTTGAAGCCAAAGGAAAAAATTCAACTCATCCATCATCCATCATGCTCATCTCTAACTCCTTACTTATACACTTTGAAATTTCCTTAGAAAACACTCATTATTAACATCAAATTTGATATTAGCCACACATATTTGAACAATTAAAATATCATTTTATCTTTTTCAACAAACAAGTTTGCATTTAATTTTCCTTTAATAAGTCCATTGTATAAAAGAAAAGCGCTTAACTTATGATACCCTACCATAGGTGCTTGCTTTAAGCCATATAAAGCTTTAGTGAGTTTGAAAACTTGATTTAATGCATTGTGGTTTTAAAAACTATGGGGTGCTTAACCTAAACCTCTTCTTGAATAAAATCATTTAAGAAAGAACTTTAACAGCCATTAGAAAAGGTTAAAACTATTAAAGGATGAAAATACAAGTAATTTGTATAATTTCCTTTAATATAGCCGTGGATGCAAAAGTTTCTTTATCGCCTTTCCCTTCTTCTTGATTATAGCCTTTACCTGTGAACCTAAAATTGTTCCTTACTATATTACCCTACTCATCAAAATTATTCTTAAAGACTTCTTTACTTCCTATGATTAGGTGATCTCTTAGTCTAGGAGCAAAAGTCCACATCTTATTTCTTTTAAATTGATTTGATTCTTTATTCATAACTAAAAGCCAATGTTCATAATTAAGTTTCTCTTGTACACTATTAAGTTCAATTTATGAAATGAATGCAAGATGGGACATATTTGTTTAAAGAAAGAACGAGTAGTTATCTGTGGTTTAAGATCACCTATTATTTGTTTTGATGGATGATCCTTCTAACAATTCCAATATTTAGAGAGCTCTTTGTCCTTCTTGCTTTCCTTACTTTGTTTAAAAATTACTATATCTTAATCATCCTCATTTTCATCTTTAATGAACAACTTCTTAAAATGTTTAGATAGCCCTATGTTAACATCTTCAAAGCTTCTCTTACTTTCAAGAGGGTTAATTTCATAAAAAATAACATGCATGGATTCCTTAATGATAATATTTATCTCATTAAAGACTCCATATGTTTTACTAGAAAAAGAATATCCCACAAAATTCCTTCATCAGTTCTAAAGTCAAATTTACCTTAATTATCCTTAGTGTTTAAGATGAAAAATTTACGACCAAATACTTTAAAGTAGCTAATATTGGACTTCTTACCATGCCAAATCTTATAAGGTGTTCTATCTATAGTAGGCTTAATATACATAATGTTCACTATATGATAAGGACATGCAATAGATTTGGCCAAAAAATACATCAGCAAATCATATTCATTAATCATAATTCTAGTAATTGCTTGTAAAGCCTTTTTTTTTCTTTATACTACACCATTTTATTTTGGAGGGTTTTAGGTGTAGAAAGTTATGAAAAATCCCACTTTTATCACATGAGCATTCAAACTTGTTATTTTCAAATTCTCTATTGTTAAAACATTTTCGTGTTGAACATTCTTAAGAAAAGTCACCAATGATCTAAATATTCATCTTTACTATCTAGAAACATAACCTATGCAAATTTACTAAAATCATTTACTATAAAAATGCATAAGATTTATCTCATAGAATAGTAAATCTAGTACGTTAAAATAACTCCATATGAAGTAATTCTAAGTATCTAGAGGAAGTACCAATTTTCTAATTCTAAATGAAATTTTGACCTTTTTTTTTTCATTTTTCAAGCTTCATAAATTTTATCTTTCTTAAACTTTATGCTAAGGATCCCATTTACTGTTTGCTGGGAACTTGGAATTGAGATTAACTTCATGCTTTCATGTCTAAGTATTTTATGCTAAATCCATACATCTTCATTTATAGACACTAAGCCTCAGTATCACAGTTAAAAAATCATCTAAATCAATGATATAAATATTTCCTTCCCTTTTTCCTAAAATTTCAATATCGTTGTTAGCTATATTAGAAACTATGCATGCATTTCCTTTAAAGCTTACGTTATAATGTTTGTCATGTAATTGATTGACACTAAGCAAATTATAATTCAAATCATCAATAAAAAGAACATTATCGGCGATAGTGTGGCTTTTCTTATTGACCTTTCCAATGCCACCTACTTTACCTTTGGCGTTGTCCTCCCTCTTTACTTTGAAGGAAGATGAATTAGAAAGGGTCACTGGTCTTCTGTCTTAAAATCCCATTATTTACATACCACTTGTTCTTCATCTTAGTGACCTATAAAAAATGAAATCATTTTAATTTAGATACCTACTGTTATTTAAGTCCTTAGTGGTTATATAATTTTCTCCATCCGTTTGGTATAAAAATCTAAATTCTTAGCTTATCATAATAATACCTCTCAAATAATATCCAAAACACATACCTAGGTCTTGATTCACTATAGGTATATGTTGACTTGGCCTGAGTGAATAAAATTGTATCTAGCATTATATCTAACTTAGGATGCTCTTCGAGGTCTAGTGTTAGGGCCATACATCTATGCATGGCATCTTGTCATATGTTATCTCCTAATATAAAGTGCATTTTGTTGAAGAGGTATATGTAGACGTTCATTACTTAGGTTCTTTCCTTTTATAAAAGTAATGTTGCTACTTGATAGTGCATTCTTACGGGTATATCATAGACCATGTCTATCATTTGAAACCATTTATATACCTAGCATAGATTCCAATTTTTCATTTCCTTTAGTAACCTTGTATAGTGACTCTTTAAGGCTTTCTATTTTTCTTTTTCATGAATCGTTCCCCATTATCAATTTTTGGAACTCATCTATAATATTAGATTCTAAGTATGATTTAATTTTTCATTTTCTATCTTCTATGCATTTAGTAATTTCAAAGTTTCCTTATATTTAGTAGATAATTTCTTCTTTTTCTTTATTAAAATTTCCAAATAATCAACTAGTTTATCATAGGTAACGTCAACATCATAGTCATCTTCACTACAAGGTGTAAAGCATGATAGTACCTCATTAGTCATCATGAAACACGTGTGTGCTACTTCATCTTCACTCCTAGACTCTTTTATCTCATCCAATATTGTAGCTTTTAAGGCCTTTTTCTTCTTGCTTTCCCTTTTCTATTTTTTGTTATGTTCTTTAAAAAATGGGCATTGTGACCTTATATGACTAGTTTCCTGGCATTCAAAAAAAGTTGTATTAGTTTATTTATTCTTAGGATATGTGTAACTTCTTTGGAGTCTCTTGTTCTTATGAAGCTTTTCTCCTTTAGCTTGTTTAAGCTCCTTATGAGTAATTCCATTTCCTCATCATCACTTCCACTTATAAAAACTTCATCATCATTACATTCCTATCTTGATGCCTTGAATGCCATATTCCTCTTCAGTTGGATGTTCTCCTCCTTTTATGACTCCTTTAGCCTTATTTCATAATTTAGGAGGCTCTAATCAACTCTTCTAGGGGAAGGATATTCAAGTCCTTTTCTTTTTGGAAGGCTATGACTTTTTCTTCCCATGTCTTAAATAGAGACCTTAATATCTTTCTTGTCAATTTGAAATAAATATTGGTCTCACTTAATCCTTTAAGTTCATTTATAATATCAATAAATCTAGCATACATAGAAAAGATACTTTTATCATGCATTATATGGAGGAGTTCATATTAATTTTTTAACATGCAAACGTTATTTTTTTCACGTGAGTAGTACACTTATGGGTTATCTTTAAGGTCTATAAAATTTCATGTGTAGTATCACATATGAATACTCAAACAAATTAATTTCTTCCTAGAGCATAAAATAAGATTCATATGTCCTTATGACTTAGGCATACTAGATTTTTGAAATAAAGGATGCTCCAATCATTGGTTTTGATGATTACAAACCATCTTTATTACTAATTCTTTACTTTTTGATGCAATAAAAAGATAGGTAAATTCAAGTTACACAAGAACATATGATGTAGCCTAAGAAGGTTATTTTTGGTTTTAACTGTAAGCCTTAAAGGAAGTCAAGAGGGGGATAAATTAATTTTTCAACATTTTTTCTAAACACATTAAATTAAGCCACTTAAACTAATTAAATTAAAAGCAATCACTAAACCAATATTTAACATAGAATATTATGCAAATATTTACACTAATGCAATCATAATATAAGATAGAGTCAAGCAACATAATAAAAAATAATAAAAGAGTGTAGGGTTGATAGGAGACACCCAAAATTTTAGTGGTTTAGCTATTATTAACAATTACATCATCCACTCTCTAATTACTTGTTGGAAATTTAGCTAACTCACTATAACAAGTACAATATTTTTCTTAGGTGAATATTAATCCTCAAATATTAAAATCTTTTTTATAAAAGGTAAAGCGTAAACTCTAACATCGCTTTTTGAGGCAAAGAGGAGCCTTTATAAGAATAAATAATTAAATGAAGAAACAAACCCCTTTAGTTCTAAAAAAATAAACCTATAGAGGTGTTTCACTTAGAGTTTAATAAACCAATGGGTCTTTGCATTTAAAAAAAAGTGATATTTGATCTATGAAGCACTTAAGAACTTTAACAAATATAATGCAACAATTCTAAAGTACTAAAATTGTATTTGAAGCAAGAAAATTAAAGATGAATGAAGTAGAATAAACAAAAAAAAAGGACAAGTTGTGTAAAGTTAACTTTGAGAGCATTAAAATTCAATAAATGACATAAAGATTGTTAGGGAAGTTTTAGAGCACTTATTTATAGTGTTAGGAAGTGAATATAGTTGACAGTTTTGAGAAATAGCCATTAGAGGGTCAAAAAGTAGTTGAATACCAAATGTTGCACATTCTAGAAAATTAGTCATTAAACATTAATAATGGTTCTTATAGACATCAACAAAATAATTTTTCTCTTTATAAAACTTCCTTTAATCTTTTGTATAGGCATGATAGTAATAGTGGTATAAGAGCATTGCCATTCCTCTTCCTTAGCAACTAGTGTTAATCTCCCAAAAAATGCATAAAAATGATTGAAACAAGTTCCACACCTTTCCAACCAACATCAAATACAGTTTAACAAAGTTTGAAAACATATTTTCAAGATTGTTTGAGTAACCAAAATGATTCAATAGTTTTCAACAAAAAAGTTGACCTATTTAATGAAAATTTTATACAACTTCAAAACTTGTGATATGAATACTAAATTTTAGCCCTTTGATCAATTGAACTTTAAGTAATACTTAAAAGCTTCAAATAACAAACTAATGATCTTAGAGCTACCATATTTCATTTTCTTCTATTTTCTTCAATTTTAGAGTTCAAACTCAAACTTTCCATTTTGAATTCATCCATCAAACATACCTACCTTCAAAACTTACAAGAAAAACTAAAATCATGAATAACATTCATGTTTTTGTATCATCAAAATCAAGATTAGAAACTCCCTTGGTTCAATAGTAAGTATTGCTTGATCTTTTCAATGCTTGAAGGGCTCAATTTTGTCATTATCACTTGCATTTAGGAGTTTGATCAGGAGTTTTAGAGTTTGGTTAAGGTTTTTTATTGCATTTGCATAATAGGTTTAGAGTTTTTAGATTTCTATAAAGTTTTAAAAATAAGGAGAAAATAGGTATCAAGAGGAATTTTGTAAATTGGTTTTGAAGAAGTTGTTTGAAGTTTTCTTTAAGTTTAATTAAAAGTGTGTAAGTGCTTGAATATGTTTTAAGTAAAGCTTCATAGGAATTTTCATTTTCAAAGGTCTAGGAAGAGCTCAAAATGTTTTGGAAAATTGCTTGAGCTTGTTTAAAGTTGTTTAAGTTTGAATCTATCTGAGTGTGAATGATTAGTACTTTATGTTAAAAAATGATTTTAAGTATATTTGAAAAAGTTTTGGAAAATTGGTCAAGAAAATTTTTTAATTGAATCATCTTCATGTCTAAAACAATTTTTGAGAAGTTTTAAAACTTTTATGAATTGGTTTTAAAGAGAAAATAATAACAATGAAATAATTAAGAAAGTTCAGATGCTTTTGAAAGATTTTTCTAAGTTTAACTATGAAAAATTTTCATCACCATGGAATTTTTTGTGTTTAAGTTAATTAAATGATTTAGAGAATAAAAACCGTCTTGGAAATCTTTTTAAAAATTTTATGCAATGCTTTTGAAATGAAAAAAATAGTTGTAGAATTAGTTTGATGTGAAAAGTTTTCAAAGTGAGCTTAAATTTTCATAAACTATACAGTGTTTGTTTTTAAGCTTAATTATAATGTCATGGTGTTCAAAATATTTTTGGGAATGTTATGGAACTTATTAGAAACAATTTGGAATGGATTTAAAATATTTTTATTGTATTTTATGTGCTATAATATCATAAGATGCTTTTACAGACATATCGATAAACTAGTGGGTCAAAGAGTGTTAACCAATTGTTGATTTTCTATTATAGGCTAACTAATTTTTGCTAGTTAGTCAACTAACACTACTTTTAAACTAGAATTGGTGTACTAGTATGAGACGATCTGTCGATCGACTGACTTAATAGCATTGATTAATCAAATGTGGTGGGTAATAGCTACTAGATTATGTCTAATAGACTTTTGAGCACGAGTAACATCTCTTTTTTATTTCTAAAAGTTATTTAACATTAGGAGTATTATAACTAAAAGATGCTTTAAGTGGTAAGAAATGATCTTTTTGAGTTTTTGATGATTGAAACAACATTGATTGAGTTTTGGGGTTGTTAATGATTGGTTTATAAGTTTAAGAGAAAGTGTTTGTTACATGTTTTAGCCCTAAAAGTATTGTTTTTTTCTCGAAAATTAAACAAATTAATAAACTAAGAAGACAAAGCTCTAGAGAAAATTACATTACAAGGAAATCATGAAAGGCTATCTAACTAATTATACAATTATCAAACATTAACAAAACATAGACTAATCAAAATGGATTTAAGGATTTTAGTTAATGCGATAGTTTTTTTTATTTACTCTAAGCTGTAGTTTCAATAATTGTATATATTTAGCCCCTTCTTGCCTATATTACCCATCATATATTTCTTAAATTCCTTAGCCAAATCAAATGTAGCTTAGAATCTTATAGAGTAGTTTCATATGATGTGATAAGCTTGTGACCTCAACTATAGACTGTATGACATCTTTAATCCATTTTAGTGTTCCTTGAATCTCTTGTTGCATGTCTTGTGAGTTTTTTCTTAAACTATTATAGTTTCTTTCCCACCAAGTAGCATAAACAATGCATACTAATGTCCACTTTAAAATGTTGCAATAAAATTTCTAAAGATAGATAAGTTGTTTTCGTGATAAGGTCCATTGGACGACCTAGTTCTAATCATTGTTATGGTAATGAAGGTTGAACATTTACTATATCATTTACTATAATCTGATTAACTTAGTACTTACATTATGTAAACTTCCTCATGGGATTAATACTCGGAGTCTTAAATGTACTCCATTTTATTACTTGATTTGACTAGTATACTTGCTAAATGTTGGTCTAGAATTAATTGTTAAATTTTGGTTTAAAAGATAGATTAATTTAAGCTGAATTTGTATGTGGCTAACCGCAATCAATTTTTGGCACCATTGCCAGGGAAGTAAATTGTAATATTAAGGATCTCGATGTTAGTTATTCTAGAGGTTATTTTATTTATGTTCTGTGTTTATTTGATGTTTTGTCTATCAATTTCTTTCTTTGTTTTGTTTTTTTTTCATCTTTGTTTGTAGAAAGAGTGGTCTTTTCGAGGCTCCATTTAGTCATCAAGAAGATGTGGATGCAACATCACTATTGGCTTGATGGCCAATGGTACGAGCATGAAGTTCGAATTAATTGAGGCAATAACTGGAAAAATCAATTTGACAATTTGGAAACCTACATCCTTTAAAAGAATGAGTACACTAATTACTCTTTGCTCAATCCATTTTGTTTCCATTGACCTTCACCCATTTTTTATCAACAACCTTTTGAGTGTTTAGATGAGGAATACATGCCTAATTAGATGGATCATCCAGATTATTCTTGGATTAATAAGGCTGCATTTGAAAACTCTTTAGCTAGTGAACCTCAGGCATGATCTAAGAATCTTAGAGGAAATTTTAGCATCAGTTAAGGGACATGATCCTATGGAGTGAAATGAGTTACCAGATAATGGTGAGCCTATACTAGCTTCAGGTGATATTGAGTTAGAAGCTATTGAATCTGAAAGTGATAATCAAGCTATTGAGTGCATAACTGATAACATATTTCATGAGGAGCTTGCAATTGAATTAGGTGAACATGATGTGCAACTTAAGGGTATGGAAGCTTCCAAGGTAGCATATGAGAGTGTAGATTTCATAGATATTTCAGCTTTTGATTCGTGAGAGAGAGTGAGATACCTAGACTTTTTTCCAAATTGCTTTGAAAAGGGTATGACTTATAAATTCACAACCTTTCTAATTGGTATAGGAACCCTTCCAAAATTGGTTTGTCATTATTCAAAGGATAAGAATGAGAAATTAGGTGTTGGACCAAAGTTTAGGTTGAAAATTTCCTAAAGTTAAGGTCTGGCTAAAAGACCTTAAAAAAAGCTTGTTAGGAGGAACCCAACTGTAGTAGTAGGATTTCATGTGCTTTCAATAAAATAATATACTTTTTGCATGTTTTTTGTGTGTTTCTTTTAGTATGTTTTGGTGTGTTTGTTTTTAGTTTTGTGTGTTTTTGCTACTTTGATGTTTTTTCCTTACTTTTTAGATGATTACATTTCACATCAACAGAGAGCTTTCACGATCACATCTTTATCTAGGTGTATTTGTTTCCTTTCTCTAGCATTTTATGCTTATTTGTTAATTTATGAACATTAGGGACAATGTTCAATTTAAGTGTAGGGGAAGGAAATGTTAGTTGAGAAAACTTGAGTATTTATTATTTGATAGTATATCAATTTATTGATTTTTTTAATAGTATATAATTTAGGGGAAAAGTTTTCGATTTTAATACTTATTATTTTCCATGTTTTCATTTGAATTCAATTATTTTGATAATTTGAAATGTTATATGATTAATTTTTATTATTAATGACTAAATGCTTTTAAGTTATTTTAAAATTTGGATAACGGATACCTGATGAATAGAATGATATTCCATATATAAAATGCAACTTAGTGAGTAATTTTGTGATTTCTTTTAAAACACTTTTATCATTAAACTAAATAAATAAATAATTAACTTATTTCATTAAATGAGTGAGTAGAATTCACTCCGCTGATTTCTAATCTTATACATATATGTATATATATATAAAAGAAAAATAAAATAAAATAGAGAAAGAGAGAAATAAAATAGAAAATAAATATATGTGTATAAGGTTAAAGTCATGAGTAGTGCTAATCACTAGTTGATTCGATGTAACTCAGTAAAGTAATCGGGGCTATTCATAAAAAAATGTTGACTTTCATGTCAAAAGATTGAGTTACTTCTCAACCAAGTTGCTCACATATTTAATTAATTAGTTAACTAAATAAATTATTAAATAAAGAATATGAAAAAGTGTTTTGAAAGTTGATGCATTACACTCGTTATATTTGCCTTTTACATGTGGAATTGATTTTTGTGATCTAGGTTGAAGTTTGAAATAAAAATGAAATTATTTAAATGTGTTTACAAATTGATATGAATAATTGATTATATAACATTTCTAAGAGTCATTATTTTTTAAAGATGAAGAAAAACATTTTCAATAATGATGTTATTCATCTTAAATTAATTTTCTTATAATTATATACTAATTTGAGAAAGTTAATGGATTGGTTTGCTTGAGGACAAGCAAAGACTTAAGTGTGGGGAAGTTGTTAGGGGTAAATTCATAGTTTTTTTTTGTTGTTATTTAATGTCAATTTACCCCTATTTTAGTGCTTAACTGTTTAATTAATGTTTAGAAATGTTTAATTGATGTGAAGAATTGGAAAAATGTGCAAAAGGATGCAAAAAGATTATGAAAATAGACCATTAATAGCACCTGTATAGCCCACCATTGATGGATCACTGTTGATTGAAGTTCCAACAGCTTCATACACATATTTTAAAGTTAGATAACCATTTAGGGATGTGATTTGGTTCATTCTAAACTCTTAAATTCGTGTATTATTGTTGTTATTTTGAATTAATCAAAGTATTGTTACTTAAGTTAGATTTATTATATTCTTTGATTAATTGTTATGCTTAATGTTTAAATTCAGTTAAGTTATTATAATGAATCTGTTTATGGATGGTTAATTGTGTTAATTTATGATTAACGCATGATTAGTGAATTAGTCTTTACTTATTGAATGCTTAATTCTTGTCTTGAATTGATCATTTAGGATATTACTATCAGATAATCTAGGATTCGACATTCTCTACCTAGGTTATTAGAAAAGTCAATAAATAGTTGATCATGAGGGTGCTAGTCTTGGATTAGGATAATCTAGGACTAAACTTCCTAAAATTTAAGCTTATTACCTAAGTCTGAGGCATAATCAAACTTCTGGATAGGACCAATAGATATAAGTCAGTGTCTTAACCATAGTTCTGTCTTGATTTAGTGAAGACCCTAGATTAAGTATCACTGATCCACTAATTAAATCATCTACCACCAAAGCTTAACTGAATAAATTAGGAAAAGCAATCTGTGGCTCTTTTACAATTAATTGGAAGTTTTCTAGGATTTTTAGATATGTTTTTAGTAATTTATTTTCTTAAATCATAAAGTTGAGTGGTCTTTAGTTAATTGTAATCCGATTGAATTGGTACTTAAATCATATAAACTTCCTCGTGGGATTGATACTCAGAGTCTTAAATGTACTACATTTTAATACTTGATTCGATAGGTATGTTTGCCGAATGTTGGTCTTGAATTAATTGTTAAATTTTCCTTTGAAACATAGATTAATTTGAACTAAATTTTTATGTGGCCAACCACAATAACTTCTAAACTTATTAATTCAGCTTGTATTTTCTGATCTACTAAAGTATGTTGCTTAAGATGCATGTTTTGCATGCTTTGATTATTATGTGTGGTTAAATCCATTTTCCAGCTTAGTATTTGTGTTTTAATGTTTTAAGAGAGCTTGAATAGATATACTAAGGTCGGATTTTGTTTATTAAAGGTCTTAAAGCTCTGATTTTGAACTGATCACTTAAGATTAGAGGGAAAGATAATATAAGACTTGAAAAAACAACTTAGGTTGTTGGAAAAATCAATAAATGATACAACTCAATCAATGAATGCCCAAAATTTTTTTATTTGTGAGAGTTAAAGATTTGAGACTGCAAATCCAAAAATTAACTTCTTTAAATTAAAGCTCATTTACTAGATTTAAAGCATAACCAAACTTTAAACTAAGTTTAATAGAGAAAAGGCATAAGTCTTAACCATAGTATTATCTTAAATTCGTGAAGGAACTCTAAAATTTTTTAAGAGCTATATTAATTCATTAATCACCTAATCCTTAGCTGAATTCCACAATTTGATAATTTACAGTAATTTTGAAATCATTTTACAATTCAAAATTGCAAGGTTTGAAGCAAAAATAGGATAGTTTAGTATTTTTCTTTTTTTTAATAAATTAATTTGGTATTCTCTAGATAATTGTAATCCGATTGACCTAGTACTTACATCATACTAATTCCTCATAGGATCGATAGTTATACTAATTCCAACTAATTGTTAAATTGTATGTTGAAAGATAGATTAATTTGAGCTAATTTTGTATGTGGCCAACTGTAATCAGAAATCAAAACCATAAAAAAATTAAAAACAAGAGGAATAATGTAAGTTGCCAAATTTTGAGCTAATTTTGAATGTGGCCAACTATAATCAGAAGCCAAAAACCATAAAAAATTAAAAACAAGAGGAATAATGTAAGTTGCCAAATTAGGTGTTGTTGATGATGAAAATAAGCCCCATTGATCCTTCAATATTCCTAAATAAGGTTAGATAATGTTTGGATATGAAAAAAGTTAACTTTGGCCTTCTTTTTTCGTTTACAAGTTAAATAGCTGTTGAATAAAATTAAACATCCCTTGATTCAACCACCATTTAGAATTATAGAATTTGGACCTAAACAGTGGTTTAATGGACTTAAACAGTTGTAAAAACTGTCATTTAAGTCTCTATCAACAGCTCCTTACTATAATTTTGCTCCAAGTCTTCCCTAAACTTGGTCTTTTAGTCTAGAATATGTGTCATTACATTCAATCTGTTATCTAGCACAAATTGAACACAAATTGAGCACTTTTATCCTAAAAAGAGGGATGAAACCATATGAAATCACATACAAAAATATAATATAATGCATCCCTATCAAATTCTCACACACTTAAACTATTGCTTGCCTTCTACTAATAACTTAAACACTTTACTCAAAACAATCTTGATCAAAGGATGAAAACCAATTGGATACAATGGGATTCAATGAATTCCTTTAATCCACTTAATAATTCTCAACTACATCATGATCCTAAAACAATTTTATCACATGCAAGACACAAAGTTAGTAACAAAGTAACCTACTATGTATAATGCCAAGCATTCAGATCATTTCATATAGTCATCGCATCAACTTAGTCAATGATGTTCAAAATAACCAAAAAAACTTCACAATTTAAAATTAGAGCGATATTTAAGAGTTGACGCAATATTTTTACATGAGGACAAACACCTTGTCAGGAATGACCTTGATTACTTAACTAAGGTACTCCTTTTTAACTTGTTTGAGATGACATCTAGCTTTTTAACATGAAGGTGAACATTTTATTGTGAATATCCGAGATTACTAGGTTAGATTACCATTTCATATAGTTATTAGCACTGCTTTTAAACGTTAACTCTTCCATTGGTTCGAATCTAGTAGAGTGAAATTTTCTAACTTTATTAAACAACACAAGCACTTTTTTTAACACATTATTTCAACTAACCTATTTTCAAATTCACATGACAAATACAGGACATCCTTATACACTTAATGTCAAACTACCAAAGATGTGTGTAAACACTAAAAAAAAAGGAAAATGAAAAAGTTTTGTAGTTGGCGACTAGTTTAAGAGTTGATTAAAGTTCACCAAATTAAAAATATCAGTTGCTTTCAAGTACCATAATCAATAATTTACTAAAATTCAAGATCATTCTTAGATAAAACATTTAAATCATCACCTTTTGGCTTATAATACTTCAATTGAAAAAATATCAAAGTTGTTCCTAACCCCCACACTTAAATGGGACATTGTACTTAATGTTCTAAAAACAACATAAACACAAAGGCATGGGAACAATAGTACTCCCCTAGAATGTAAAGACCACATCATTACTTTAGTAAAAAGGTTGTAATTCATCTTCCACCTACAAATAAAATAGGTAAAAAATCAAGTAAAGCACTAAAACTAGAGTAACTAAAACCTATCTAGAAAATAGAAAAACATAAAAATCAAAGATATGGTTAAGGTGCCTCTCAACGAGGTCATAAAAACAAACTGTCTGCTAACAATTTGTTTAAGGTCATCAGCTTGGCCTCTAGATCATAGATCATTCCATATTAGTTGGAGATTCAAGCTCTATCACCTCCAAATTCTAATCTTAGTACCCATCAAAGTAAGGCTTGAGGCGATGCTTGTTGACCTTGAATTCCTTCCTCATCTTTTTGCTCTTAATCTCAGTAACTCCATAGGGTTACACTTAGATAATGATGAATTAACATGTACTTATCGAAGCAACTTACTTGGAAAACCTTGAGTTAGGAGTGGTATAAGGGGACTTTCTGGCCCACTTTAATGTCTTCTTGGAGATGTGTAGATCATGAAATGTCTTGATTTTCTTCTTATAAATATCGGTATTTGCAAATGCTTCATGGCATAGCCCCTCTAGCTTTGCAACCACAACTTTCTTATGGGCACCAATAGCTTCCAACCCCATGTTGCATTGCTTGATTGTCTAATAGGCCTCGTGCTCCAACTCCACACGTAGGTGGCATGGCTTTCCAAACACTAGCCTATATGGAGGCACCTCAATTATAGTCTTATATCACTATCCGATAGACCCATAAGGCAATATTAAGGTGAAAACTCCAATCTTTTCTACCAGGATTCACCATCTTCTCCAATATAGTCTTGACCTCCCTGTTGGACAACCCAACATTTTCACTTTTCTAAAGGTAGTAAGCCATGGAAATGTGATGCAATACTTGATACTTCCTAGGAAGAGTCTCAATAAATTTGTTGTAGAAATGTGTCCTTTTGTCTCTTATGATGGCTCTCGAGACTCCAAGCCTTGAAAAAACTGTTGAATGTCAAAAACTTTGCAACCACTTTGAAATCATTAGTCCAAGTGGCTTTTACTTCCACCCATTTCAATGCATCATAAACAGTAAGTAGAATATATTAAAATCCAAATGAAGAAGGGAAGGGACCCATGAAATTCATACCTCGAATATAAAAAAATACGAATCCAAATGGAGTTTAGGGCATTTCACCATGGGGAGCTAACATATTTGTCTGCTGACAATTTTTGCAGGTCCTGCGAAACTCCTAAGCATCTCGAAATAGGGATGTTAAAGCTTGTAAATACCACATAATAGAGCTAACTATACATTCTAGCTGTGTCGCGTGATAAGTTAGGCTTAATCTATAGAGAGTTAGGATGTAATTTTTATTTCTAATATTGAGAAAAGAAAAGGAAAAACTCATGATGTGATGAAAGTAAAAAAACTTAAATAAGATTAAAAGAATAAAAGTAGCCAATCAATAAATCACACCAATATAAAGAAGCAAGTAAAAATACTAAAAAAGCACGTAGAATGTATTATCAGTATTTTGGTAAGAGCAACTGAACGTTAAAACTAAATAAGTTATGTTCTAGTACAAGATGTTGCCTATAGACTCAAGTACTAACCTTGTTCTCGCTCCTCCACCCATAAGTAAGTCCAATTCGATCAAAAACCTACTCATAACCATATAATAACCTAAGATATGATCTCCAGATTCAATTATGCAGTAGAATTAGTAAATAGGGAGTAGCTAACTTAAACCATGACCTTACATATGCAGATAATGCGACCTAAATAATTGAAACTCTAGGTTAAATTGATCAAGTCTTAATTACAAGTTCAATTAACCAATTGCTATTTATGAAATTCATTAATGATAAATATCAGTAACTCAAATCTACCATTCAAACTAGAAATTATCCCTAGGGTGATAAAACCTATGAATAATCCTCAATTCTAAACCTTAATGTAAGGTTTTAATTCAGCCTAAGCCTAAAAACACAATATTGATTAAAACCCAAACATATTCTTATAGTTGAAATCCCTTCATCCTTTTAATACCTTCTAACCTAAAAGAAATTAACCATACATATTCAAATTTATAAAAATAAAAATTAAAAAACCATAAACCATGCTTAAACAACTTAAATCAAGGTTGGAAATTAATAATAAAACTAACTATTGATATATATAATCAAGAATCCATTCAATATTCTGGAGGTTCAACACGTAAAATCATCAAGTATTTAATCTAACTATATTGGAACATAGAAATACAAAAATAAAACTGTGGAATGACTTAATAATAGTAAATAAAGTTTAATAATACCTAAAACAACTAAACTAAAGAGATAGAAAGAAAAATAGTACCAAAACCCAACTTACAATCATAAAAATGTGAAGAAATTTCAAAAAAGAAGATGACAGCTCTAAGGAATGTAATGGCTATTAAAAAATGGAGTTTCTAAGCTTTACGACCCCTTTTATACCCTTTTCAAATAGGCAAAATACGAGGATGAGTGAAATACCTCTTCACCCTTTGTATTACTTTATGCTTAATGAACCCCCGTTAAAGGATCTGGATTTCTTCCTTTAATGATGGTCTGCTTTGAGTTGGTGTTAATAAATAGCAACTGCGTTAATGGTCCAAATTGACAACACTTGCTCCATTTTTGTTCTAACTCTTTCCTAAACTTGGAGTTTTGATCGAAAACTTGTGCTAATAGATTCAACCTATCACTAATCACAAAATGAACATAAATTGAGCACATTTTCATCAAAATTAGGGATGGATCAATAAGAAATCATATACTAGTGTATAACATAATTCATCCTTATTAGATGGCCAAACAATTCCATTATTTAGGACCTTTTGAGTTGTCCTTTTGCTCAAATTAATCCCACATGCATAAGAATGATAGAAACATAAGAATAGGGTTAAGTTTTATTAATTTTTGACATGTGAGTTCACTTCAATTTATGCTTATTTTGGGTTTGAACGTGTTTAATTTGTGTTATTATGTGTTGAATGTTATGTTGAATCTTCTAGTTGAAGTTTTCAATCAAAACATCAAGTTTGGGAAAGAATCGAAGAAAAATGGCATAAGAGCTTTTAAGCTAGACTATCAATGGTGGTTGAAGCTGCTCTACAATGGTTCAAGTTAAATCACTATTAAAGGACACAAAGGACACAAACTAGACCCTCGATAATGGTTTAGTCGAGCACCATTGAGGGAAAAGTAGACCACATTTGTAGGCACTATAAAAAAGAAGACAAAGAGGTCTTTCAACCATCCTCAGCTTAACCCTAATTGGAAAGGGCATAAATAGGGTCTTGAAGAGCAAAAACTCATTCTTTAGTAGCCATAGTCATCCTTAAGATTTTTCATCTTTTTTTCCTTGTTTTTCTTGATGTTTTTAAGGTTTTAATTTGGGTTTGTTACTGCTTTGCTTTCAGTTTATTTATTTTAATGTTTAGGTACTATTAAGTTTCATTTCACAGTTGTTTTAATGTTTTATTAGTTGTAATTACATTTTCCATACTTTATTCTTAGTTAATTTGTATGTTGGTTGATTTTAGGTGTTTTAACCTTTGAATATTGAATGAATCTTTGGGTATATTTGAATATCTAGTTTTCTTTCTAATTCCATTAGCTATTTCTATTATTTAATGATGTTTTTATATAATTTTTTTTACTAATTTCATTATTTTAGGGTAGATTTCTATTAGGTAAGAAGATATTTATGGGAAGATGTATTAATTATGAGAACTGACTTAATTTTCATTGGGCATTGTGTTTTAGGTTGAGATTGAGTTAGAATTCATGTTAAATGCTATGAATTAGGAATTTTCCCATAGGTTTGGCCATTCTATTAGCGATTTATAATTCTATTGCTAGGTATAGGCTTTTGATCCATAATTTTTATTGCCAAATTCCAAAAGTGCAATTAACTAATTGATTTTGTGAGTAAACTTAATTTGCTTAACGTACGATTCTAATTCTCTAAGTTGTAAAATTCAAACTTGTTTGATTCTAGCTCAAGCTAGTCACTCCCTACTATTTAATGCTATCTCGCCATTAAATCTAATGAGCTTGTTCTATGTTATAATGTTGCTAGGGAAAAATTTTTGATTGCATAGAATTTATTTAAAATTGGAGGAGCAAAAGAAGGAAGAGCTTATTTGTGTCTGTAGGCTAGCATCTTAGGCATAAGTCAATCTTTATATTTTTTATGATCAGTTATAATTCTTGAATCTACATAATATCTTATGCCTAGCTTTCTGTTATTATGATTTGCTTCTTTTTATTTGCTTTCTTATTTTATTCGCATTAATTTCATTAGTTGTCTCTTTATTTGTTTTAAATTCCTTCACATGAAGGCATTTTCTTTTCTTTTTATTTTCTTTTGTTCAGCATCAGGACTAGTTAAAAAACACAACTAGTCCTCTATGGGATCGACCTTGACTTGCCTTAGTACATAGTTAGTTAGGATAGTTAGATATTTTATTGTTTAGAGGTCCGTAATAGATCCATCCGTTAAAATAAAGGAAACACAATATCAGATGCACACCTTCTTATTACCTAGTCAGCACAATACCTTTACAGGTATGGATCATCCCAAACGTAATACTTAATCTAACTCTTCTTCCTCTCTTAGTGTGCCTTGGTGAAATCCACGAGGAATTGTTGAGGGATTAAGAAATTCACCAAATCAGCATATTAGTGGATTGCCATTTGCACTGCATTTAGTTGCTTATTGGTGAAATTTATTATTAATAAGGATCACATGTACACCATGCTTCACTAATCAGTTCAAATGATCTTCTAGTCCATTCTTCGAGCACCTTTTATCTCTAATCTTCACTTCAAACTCCTACAGTACGAGTATTTAATGAATAAGTCTTGTTTTTCCTTCTTCTTTGAAAATAGGCACTTCAAAGCTACATGATCAAAATATAAAATAATTTTAGTACCTAATAAATAAGATCTAAACTTATTTAAAATGAAAGCTATATCAAAAAGCTCTGTTTCTAATGTGGTTTAATTTTCTTGAGCTTCATTTACCATCTTTAAGGAATAATGGATCACATATGGATCATTCCTTACTTGTTGGCCTAAAACTGGTCAAGTTGAATTTTTGGAGGCATCACACATCAACTCAAAGAGTAGGTTTAAATTTAGAGGTTATAGAATAGGTGTGGTAACTAGCTTCTCCTTCAATAGGTCAAATGACCTCTTTCACTCCTTATCAAACATGAAATCAACATCTTTTTTAAGAAATATCATAATGGTTGTGAAATATTTTAAAAACCCAGGATAAACCATCAGTAAAATCCTTTATAGCTAAGAAAAGAACACACTTCCAACATAAAAGTGGGGTAAGGTAAAGAATGTATAAGATCTATCTTAGCTTTATCCAGTTCAATGCCCTTATGAGATATAACATGATCGAGAACTATACCTTGCAGAACCATAAAATGACATTTTCAAAATTGAGCACAAGGTTAGTTTTCAAGCATCTTTTAAGCACTAAAAATAAGTCTTCATGTATAGTTAAATCATCCATGAAAAATTCTATGATATCGTTTAAAATTTTTTAAAAAAACTCACTATACATCTCTGGAATATGGCAGGGTCATACAAACAAAAAGACATTTAGTGATAAGTGAAGGTCCCATACGGGCAAGTGAATATAATCTTCTCCTGGCCCTCTGAAGATATGGCCATCTAGATATGACATGCATAACAATCAAGAAAATAATAATAAGCATGACTGGCAAGATGCTCCAATATTTGATTAATAAATGATAATGAAAACTTATCCTTTCTACTGATAGAATTGAGTTTGTGATAGTTCAAGCAAACTATATGCCCATTCTATACCTAAGTAGGCACCATCTTTCTACTCTTATTCTCCACCATGTGATGCCAGTATTGTTGGGGATGACCTGTAGAGGGCTAACCCACTTACTATTCGAGATCTCACCCACATCTAATAGATTCATGACCTTCTTCTTCACCACTTCCATCTTTGAATGGTTAAATAACCTTTGCACTTGTTGAAGGGGGTGTAGCTCCTTCTTTCAAAAAGAATATATGCATACAAAAGAGAAGGTCTAATACCTTTTATGTCAGTGACTGTTAACCTTAATGTTATCTTGTACTCCCTCAACAGTCTCACAAGCTTTTCTTCCTGCTCATAAGTGAGGTTGCTCGCTATGATCACTAATAGAATGTTGTTAGCCTTAAATATATATACGTAAGATGGTTTGGAAATGACTTTAACTCCACCTCTAGGGCCTGCATAATAAAAGGTGATACTTGATTAGTTCAAATAAGCAAATCAAAAAATGAAGTTACATAGTTGTTAGAACGTTGAGGAAGTGTCTCTAAAGCCATGATGACTTCCTCCATCTCTTCTTTGAGTTTAAACTTAGTCTTCAAGTGATCATATGTTTCTTTCTCCATTAAGGTTGCCTAAGCCACGTCTAGAAAGTTACCTAAATAAATAAAAGACAATTTTTCTACTAAATAATCGATAATGTCTAACCTGGTAATTGATTTAAAATCTAAAGGGTATTGTATAACATTGAAGATGTTGAATTTGATAACCTCGCCATCGAATTCTATAGTCCACACCCCCTTATGGACATCTATCTTGGTCTGAGATGTCTTCAAGAATGATCTCCCTAAAAGGGTCATTGATGGATTTAAAGACTTATCATCCTATATGTCTAATACATAGAAATCTACAGGTAAAATAAGCTCGTTCACCGACACTAAAACACCTTTAATAACCCCCTTGAGGTAAGTGTTAGACATCACAGCTGATTGAATGATAACACAAGTGTATTTTTTTAGACTAAGGCTAAAACCTTTAAATATAGAAAGAGGCATAAGATTAATGGAAGCTCTTAGATCTAAGATGCATCATTAATTCCTAGTGTTACAAATCTTATAAGGAATGGTAAAGATACTTGGATCCTTACATTTGGAGAGTAGTTTCCTTTGTAAAACCATTGAGACGTTCTCCCCCACACTAACCTTCTTATAACCCTTTTGCTTGCTCTTGCTTTTACATAGCTCCTTCAAAAACTTTGCATATAGTGGGGCCTACTTGATTTCCTCTTTTAGAGATATGTTCACCTCCACCTTGTGAAATAGGTCTAATACTTCCCTTTTGTTCTCCTACTACTTATTTATGGCCAACCTTTATAGAAAACGAACTAAAACTTGGTTAAAGATAACTGAATGTGAGCTACTTACCTTAGGAAGAGTGTCTCCTCCTTCTTTTCAGGCATTGTTTCCTCTTACTCTCCTTGGGTTTCTTTCTTGTTAGAAGGTTCTTATATCTCCTCATCACTCCTAAAAGTGATGAAACATGCATTCTTTCTAGGGTTCCTCTCAGGATGGCTAGAAGTTCTTGTGGTGCTCTGAGCCTGTAGGTTTCATATTACATCCACTAGTTGAGTTACCTATTTCTCAAAGTTCTTTACCCACTCCTTGCTTCCTCCTAAAATTGAAGATTATTGATGGCTAAGCTTTTAAATATTTCCTTGAGGTACATAATTCTGGCTTGTTATGGTGGATATGGAGGTGGAGGCCTTCGGTTGAACTGTTGTGGCCGTTGGTTAAATCCTAATAGTGTGTTGAATCCTTATTGCTACTGATAGGTAGGGGGTCTCGGATTGGAATGGTT
>JAOXYD010260871.1:0-15775 GCA_028565735.1 Pinacopodium congolense
AAATAATCAAAGTTTGGTCATGCATTGATTGATTTATGTTGTTTATTGATCTTTCCAACAATTTAGGTAGATTTCTCAGATCCTAGATTATCTTTCACTCTAATCTTAGTTGATTAGGCCAAAATCAAATAAACAAAATTAGAGTTTATTACATGCATTCAGACTTTTCTAGAACATTAAAACATAAATCTGAAGCTAGGGAACAGGAATTAAGCACACATAATCATCAAAGCATATAAAACTTGCATCTTAAGCCACATACTTTGATAGATCTATAAATATAAGCTGAAATAAGTGGTTCAGAAGTTACAAAATAGGTTTAGAAAGCTTCTGGACAAGTCTTTAACTTCTTAACTTGATCTAGACATCAACACAGCCTCGAATTCCATAAGATTTGGTAAGAAAATCAAAGAACATTAAATAATATACATAAAATAACATGAACTTTGATTGATTTGAAAAATAGGAGAATATAATTAATGCTATAGGTTAGAAAACCTCTTATGATGTTTAGAAACTCAGATATATGTCTTAGAAATGTTCTCCAACAAACAGCAACTCAGAATACACTCTAGAACTCGAATTACAAGTGTTTGAAGCCTAAACTATCTAAGAAAATGTAAGAGAAAAGTAAGAGCTTCTCTAACTAAGGTTAGATCTGAATTCTACTAATCAATCCCATCTTTTCTATGTTTTACTTATTGTATACAGACTCTGGAGACTCCCCATATGTACTAGGAGACAGGGGAATTAATTGGAGACACGACAAAGTTGAAATCTTCAAGATTTGGAGCTAAAATTGTTGACTCTGGTGATTAACGGTGCTCTGCATCCCTACAACGCACCCTAAAAGGGTGTCGTTAGTGGTCGAATGCAGCACCTATTAACGTTCCTCTGTTCTTCAATCAATGGCACACTACTAGTGGGCCGTTAATGGTTTGAACTAAGAGGATTTCTTCATGATTTTTCTCCAATCTTCATCTTTAAGCTCCATCCTGCAAATTAATCACAATAAGATACCAATTTAATAATTAAGCACTCAATTAAGGGTCATAATTAAACAAATTAACCATTAAAACTCTGTCAATTTGATCCCTAACATCCAACTTAGTTCTTTCAAAAGTTATAGTTTATACAGAAATACTAAAATGAATAAGTTGAATGCTAAGCCACATTTGATTCGACGAGTTCTTCTCTTACAAGAGTTTGACATTGAAATTAGAGATAAAAAAAGAAAAATAAAATTTTGTGGCTGATCATTCATCTCTTTTGGATGAATTGGTGATGGAGAAAGAAGAATATAAAGACATAAAGGAGGTTTTTCCTAAAGAGCTTTTGCTAGCCATGCTTTCTTTACCTTGGTATGCAGATATAGTGAATTATTTGGTTGGTAATGTTATACCTTATGACTTATTATACTAACAGAAGAAGAAATTCTTTTCTAAAACTAAGAAATGCATTTGGTATGACCCTTTTCGTTACAAGATATGTTCTAATGGAATCATTGAAAGCTACATTCCTATTGAGGAAATGCCTCCAATTCTAAGTCATTGTCATTCAAGAGAAACTAGATGATACTTTGGCCTACTAGAACTACACATAAGGTGTTGGAGTTTGGATGTTATTGGCCTACATTATTTAAGGATGCATTTCATTTTGTTAAGTCTTTTGATAATTACCAAAGGGTTAGAAACATTTTTCAGAGACATGAGATGCAACTGAACAACATTTTAGTGTGTGAAATTTTTTATGTTTGGCGTATTGATTCCATGGGACCATTTCCATCAACAAACTCCATCCAATAAATCTTAGTGGCTATGGATTATGTGAGCAAATAGGTTAAAGCAGCTGCTCTTCCGTTAAATGATGCGAAAGGTGTAGCTTGTTTTCTTAAGAAGAACATTTTCACTAGTTTTGGGACACCAAGAGCAATTATAAGTGATGGAGGAACGCATTTTTTGAATAAGCAATTATGTTCCTTCCTTTCAAAGTATGGTGTTACCCATAAGATTGCTACACCTTATCATCCTCGAACTAGCGGTCAAGCCAAAATTTCAAATTTAGAAATCAAAAGAATTCTAAAATAGACCATTATCTCTTTGAGAAATGATTAGACGCTTAAGTTAGATATGCACTGTGGGCATATTGAATTGCATATAAAACCCTTATTGGAATGTCTCCTTACAAGTTGGTTTTTGGTAAGGCTTGTCATTTGCCTGTTGTGTTAAAACATCATGTCCATAGGGCCATTAATTTTCTTAATTTTGGCACAAGACAAGTTGGAGAAGAAAGACTTTTTAATTGAATAAGTTGGATGAATTTCGTCTTAATGCCTATGATAACTCAAAATTTTATAAAGAAAGAGTCAAAAGATGGCATGATAATCATATCTTTCAACGAGAGTTTCAAGTTAGTGAGAAGGTCTTGATTTATAATATAAGGCTAAAGTTATTTCTAGGTCAGCTTAGATCAAAGTGGACGGGCCTATACGAGGTGACCAAGCTTTACTCATTTAGAATAATTGAAGTCACTAATTGTCTCTCAACTTTCAAGGTAAATGGGAAAAGAGGAAGTTGTATGTGCCTAGTTTAGTTGATAAGTCTTCTGAGACTTTTTTACTATTTAATCCTCATTTAACTAGGAATTATCCATGTTAGGTATGTAATTATGTGTGATTTTTTTATTTAGTGTGTTTTAAATTACAATAAATGTGTTGAAGCCCTTTTAAGTGAGTTATAATTAAGATTAGCGTGATTTCCCTTGTATTTCCTTATTTTTAGATGTGTTTGATATGAATTTGGTGTATTTTTAATTTTAATTTTTAGGCAATCTGTTCAAAAATCCATTACATTTTGTTGGGATAAGGATTAAGAAGAGTTTTGATGCAAATTCAGGTAGAAAATCAAGAGAAATTGAGTCAATAGACTCAATACATAAGTATGAATTAACCCATATATTGGTCTGTTGACCCCCATATTAGTAATTTGCTGAAGGAGCAATACGGTAGGTTCAATATGGCCTTTTGACATCGTCGTATTGGTCCTAGATTGTCGTATTTCTTCGAAAACACAGTGTTAAGACATTGTCTACTGTTCAAAAACCAGAAACCCTTATTTTTCCTCAAAACTATTGTTTGCCTCTTCTCTTCAAATCCACTTTCTACTTCATTTTTTAACCAAATTGAGTGATGTTTGTGTCCATTTGTCAGAATTTTCATCCTCTATTTGATTATAGCCTCCAATCACTCAAAATCATCCAAAAATCACATCAAATCTCCAGAAAACAACTTTGAATCACTATTTATCTCAGGTTTTATTTGTTTTATTTTTCTTTAATTTTAGGCCTCCATTCCATTAGATTTTGGTATCATTGTATTCTAAATTCTATTACCTTTCCAATGATACTAAATTTGTTGCATGTAGTTAATATTAAATTTTCAGACATTTTCGGATGAATTAAATATTCGTTGAAAATTAACCGACAGAAATTTTTCGATTTCTTGATGTCATTTTTGGTGTGTTTACCAAATAGTTTTCTATGAAAATGCTACCTAGGATTGCTTATGGACAACCTTCAAGGAAACGATAGTCTTTTGATCAATCTCAGTTTACGAGATGAGAAAATTCGGATTGGCTCGCTTCCCACGACAAATTTGTGTATAAGCACTCCATTCATTTAGACTTAGAGGCTCAGTTCGATGTTTTAAGAACTTTTGGCTTGCTGGGCTAGGAGTCGGTTATCACTTTTGCTAGGCTGGTTTATTAAGATCTTGTTGGTGAGTTTTATTTTAACGTTGAAGAAAAGGATTAAGCAGATATGATCGAATTTCGTAGTATTGTGCGAGGTATTCCTATTCATCTGACTCGTGTCTTTCTTTCTATATTTTTTAATGTACCTGATGAGGGAGATGTATATGTGGGCGAACGAGATTCTTTTCACGGAGATTCGGTTGGTTTACATCTTAGTTTTTCAGTTGCTAATGCTGCTGCTTCCCTTGGTTTAATAAATGAGAATGATCGTGCTTATTCTGTCACGCCATTAGGAGTTAGGAAGCACATTATTATTGCCATTTTGAGTTCCAATGTGGTAATAAGGGCAAGTGGATTGAATGAAGTTAGGCTTAGTCATGCCTAACTTCTTTACAAGATGCTTCATGGGTTAGGCACTATCCTAGGGATACCGTTGGCTAGTTCTATCATCACTTCTATGAGGGAAATGGTTAAGATGCATAAACCAAACAATACTTTCTGCTTTTTGAAATTACTAATTAGGATCTTTTAAGCAGTAGGCATTAATGTTGATTATGAGGTGGCAGTGGATAAGGGTTGTTGTACTTAGATCTGTATTGGTACCTTGAAGTTATTGGTGTCGCATAGCAAAGGACGTGCAGCTTAAGGCTCCACCTATTCCTGATGTTTTTGATGTACTGGAGGAGCAGATGGGTGAGGCTTCATCTGAGGCTATACTGAGTGTGCATCCACCTTGTCGTTCTTCACCTGTTTTACCACCTCCACCTTCTATTAGTGATCATATTGTTGGTTTCATGACTTTCTTGACCAACATAGAGTCTCGAATTTCTTGACAAATGGGTGTATTCCTTTCCTTACTCTCCTACTTTATATGTTTCATTTCTTTTATAAACATCGAGGATAATGCTTACTTTACGTGTGGGGGAGTTAAGAATTGTTATACACTTTATTTTATGAATCAATTTCTTATACATTTCTGCATTGTGAGTCTAATAGTATTTGAAGTTATCATCAATTTCATCATAGTCTATAAATTATGGATTTTTTTTATTTTGATTCTTTTTATTATCCTTGTATTCTTTTGACTTTAATAATTTTGATAATTTGAAATGTCATATGATTAATTTGTACTATTAATTTCTAAATACCTTTAACCCATTTCATAATTTGGATAATAGATACCTGATGATTAGAATGATATTCCACATATAAAATGCAACTTCCTGAGTAATTTTTGGTAACTTCTTTTAAGGTACTTTTATCATTCAACGAAAAATAAAAAAGAATATGAATTAACCCAAAAAAAATTTTAAAACTAACATTAATTACTTAATTAGATAGATAAGTAAGCAGAATCCACACATACGATTTCTAATCTTATATGTATGTGTATATATATATTTATAAGAATAAAAAAGAGAAAAAAAGAAAAGAAAAAGAATAGAAAAAGAAGAGAGTAATGTATGTATATATATATGTATAATGTTGAAATTATGAGTGGGGCTAATATTTGGTTGACTTAATGTGATTGAGTTGAGTAACTGGGGTTGTTTAAGATAAAATTATCATCTTTATGTGAAAAGACTGAACTGGCTTCTCAATTAAGCTACTTATGTATTTAATTAATTATATGATTAATTAAATTATGATTCCAATTACTTAGAGGATGTGAAAGTGTCGACAAGATGATGCATTAAACTCAGTGTATTTTCCTTTTACATGTGGAATTGATTTTTGTGATTTAGGTAGAAGATTGAAAAAGAATAAAATGATTGAAATGCATTTACAATTTGATATGGCTAATTAATTTTATAACATTTCCATGAGTTATTATTTTTTATGGATGAAGAAAACATTTTCAATAAGTGTGTTATTAATTTTGAATTAATTTTCCTATTTTTATATCTTATTATGAAATTGATGATGAAAAATGATTAAGTGTGGAGGAATTGTTAGGGCTCAATTTACAAGAGTTTTTCATAGATAATTATGATTTTTGACCTCTAAATTCATGATTATATGTTTAATTTTTTATTTGAAATGTTTAATTTATAGTAATTGGGTCTTAAATGATGAATAATGAAGTTTGGAGCAAGAAAGAAGCAAAAGATAGCAAATTAAGAGCTATTCAAGATCAATACCTAGGTCTAGACAGACCCCAATATTGGTCCCCAAGACCTTGTATTCATTCAGCTACATATTACAAATACGGCAGGGCTCATACCGCTGTATTGCCTCTAGTCCACTTGTCGTATTGGTAGTCCGATAGTATATCTTCTCCAAATATCAACTATTGCGGTTATGGCATATTCTTCATTAATTTTTCTTGTCTACAACTGTAAGTGGAGGCTGTCGGAGCTGTAAAATAGACAAACAACACAGATACAAACACAAATGAATGGAATTTAAATATTAAATTGAGGTAGAAGTTTTTCCATTCTCTCTTCATTGTGTTCTAAGTAGTTCTTAGGCTTAAAACACTTTGTTCTTGAATTTATATAGTTTTATGAGTTTCTAGACATTAAAGCTTGTTGTTAAGACTCATACCTGAGTTTAGAAATCATCTAATTGGGTTTCTTAACACAGAATTTCACTCTATTTGCTCTATTTTTCAGATTTAACAAAGTTCTTATGTTTATGCTTACATCTTCAATTGTTCTTTGATTTTTCTTCTAATTTTTGATGATGTAGAGCTGTGGTGAAGTTAAGATCAAGTTAAGGAGTTTGTGAACCTCCCAAGAGCTTCTCTTGATTGTTTTGTCACTCCTAAACTTTATTTTATAGCTTATATTTTTAGATTTATCAAGACATGTTGCTTAAGTTATATGTTTTTTAGTTTTTAATCAAGATGTATGGCTAAATCATTTTTATAGCTAAGGATTGGTGTGTTTATGATTTAAGTGAGCTTAAAAACATGTTATGTGGTTTGAGTTATGATTATTGAAGGTTTAAAAGTACTTATTTTTAGTTGGCCACTAAAATTATTGTTAAAGATAATCTAAGCTTGAGAAATCAACTTAGTTTGTTGAAAAAATCAATGAACAACATAAATTAATCAATGAGTGACCAAAATTTGATTTTTTGTTAGAGTTAGAGCTCTGATTTTAAATCCAAAAGTCACCTTCTTGAAATTAAATCCCATTGACCAAATTTAAAGTACAACCAAACTTTAAACTAAGTTTAATGGACATAAAGAAAAGTCCTAACCACAGTGTTTTTTTTTTAATTTTGTGAAGGAACTCTAATCAGCCATTAAAATTGTTTAAAGCTCAATTAAATCATCAATAACCTAATCCTTCACTAATTTTCACATTTGGTAATTTTTAGAAATTTTTGGAAATAATTAAAAATTAATTTTGTAGTTTTTAAGTAAGGTTAGACTAGTTTAGCAATTTTCAAGCTTTTAATCAAATTAATTGGATTTTCCTAGATAATGGTGATCTAATTAACCTAGTAATTAACTTTTTTCCTTATGGGATCAAAATTTATGGTTTAAAATAATCAACTTTATTACTTGTTCGATAGGTACACTTGCGTTATCACATTGGGTTTCAAAGTAAAATCGTTAAATACAATCCAATTTTCGTAATCATATAACCAAGTCGTAATAAAGACACATACTCCCCCTTAAAGAAACATAATATCACATATATCTCCCCCTTTTTTAATAAAAAAGGAATAAATAAATATATAAGCAAACAATCTCAAAAAAAATTTCCATCTATCATGCATATCTCTCTCTGAATCATGCAAAATCTATCTTCTCTCAAAGATTTAGTAAATATGTCCGCTAATTGATGCACAATGTCAATAAACTTCACCATTGTGAATATGATCTATAATGAAATGATACCTAATTTCTATATGTTTTGTCCTAGAATGTTGGATAGGATTCTTTATTAAACAAATAATGCTCGTGTTATGATATTTTATTGGAATTTTCTGAAGATCTAAACCATAATCCCTAAGATGTTTTTTAATCCAAAAAATTTGAGTGCAACAACTACTAGTGGCTATAAACTCAGTGTTTGTTGTAGATCATTCAACATAATTTGGCTTTGTACAAAAGCATGGGACTAATGCATTACTTAAGACATGACATGCACTGAATGTACTTTTTTAATCTAACAAACTTCCCACATAGTCAACATCAGAATAGCTGACTAATTTAACTAATTATAAACACGTGTTTCTAGAATACCAAAATTCTAAATGTAATGTACCACTTAAATATCTCAAAATATATTTGACGGCTAATAGGTGAGATTCTTTAGGTGATGATTGAAATGTAACACATAAGCATACACTAAACTTGATATCGAGTCTACAAGTAGTTAAATATATCAAACTACTAATCATAAACCAATATTGCTTTACATAAATTTCCTTTACCATCTTCAACTTTGTGGATGTACTCCTTAGAGTGCCCAATGGTTTTGTTTGATCCATGCCAAATCTCTTAAGTAGCTCCCTTGTATACTTGGATTGGTTGATGAAATATCATCCTTCATTTGCTTGATTTGTAATATAAGAAAAAAATTCAAATCTCCTATGATGCTCATCTGGAACTTCTTACTCATACACTTGGCAAACTCTTGATATAATAACTCATTAGTAGCACCAAAAATAATGTCATTGTTGAACCATGGGAGGTTCTACCTTATTTTGGTAATGAAAAAACAATCGTTATTACTAATGCCATCTTTTAAGTATGTTGAAAGATAGGTTGAATGAAGTTCAAGTGTGATTGATTAAAGAGTGTTGAAGTCGAATCGAGAGTATTGAAGAACATATACAAAGACTCAAAGCTGGAAGAATTAAATTAATTTTCTATAGGTTATCTTATGTATTTTTTATTGTAAGTTTTACATAATTTTGTTTTGATGATTTAAGAGGCTTATACATGCTCATCCATGCATACACATCTTAGAAATTGCATATAGGTGCATAATTAAGATGATTTGTGTGTTTGATATGGTTATATATAGAAAATCCTCTTAATGAGTGATTTGGTTAGGTAAAAATTCATGGCTAAATTAAGTTAGACAATTAGTGTGAAATGAAAATTTTAATCTAGAGGTAAGTTAAGTGTTTTTAGGTATAAGTTGTGGTTGGGTTGGATTTTGACTTAAACAAGCTTAAATTATGTTTGGTAAAAAAAAAATGTTTGAATTGTATAGGTTGCCAAATGAGAAGTATCAGTTGGCTGAAGGATGAAGATCGATCGACTGAATCCCATCCTTTAAAAAATTGGTCGACTAAACCTTATATATAGGTTGATCAAATGTTATGAAAAATGGGGATGATTTAAAGAATGGTTTGATTATACAATAGCAAACTCATTAAACCTTTATAATGTTATTATATCTGTTGGATAATGGCTAATTGCTTATTATTATGTATAAATAGTCATTTTATTTGTGTTTTATAGACGAAGTCTTGAGACGAGGCATTAAGAAGTTTTTGTCAGTTTTTCTTAAGAGATATCAAAAACATTTCCTTTATTTTGATGTGTTTTTTATATGGTGTAGCTTTGTGTGAGGATTTTTAAGCTTTGTCTTTGTGCATTCATTTTGTTGGCCTCTTTATACACCTAGTGAAATTAAATGAAACGTTATTAAGGAATTGTTCTTGTGAGGATTAAGAGGTTATTATTTAGCTTAAGGAAAAAGAATTGAGTGAAAGGTTATCCTTGAGCCTAGAAAAGGATTGTAAGATTGAACATTGTACTCTTTTATTGAAATAGTACAATCATCTCAACAGTGGTGATGGGAACTAGATGTAGGGGTAAGTGGACCACTCTGAACTAGTTTAAATCGGGTGTATCTTTTTTCCCTTCCCCTTTACTTCTGCGAACTTATCTTATGATATTTTAGTTTGCGTTGATTGATTATATTGGTGAATTTAAATTGTGTTTTAGATTCCGTATCTTGTTAATCTTGATTTATTAATTTAGACGAATCATTTTAAGACCTAATTCATTCCCCTTTTAGGTGGCATATAGGTATAATAACCATCCATATAGATTTGAATAATTAATAAATATTTTTGTTTTTCTCAATAAATAAAGTGGTATCAAAATTTCCCTTTTTCAAAACCACTTTCAAGCAAAAATGCACTTAATCTATCATACCATTCTTTAGGTGCTTGTTTTAATCTATATTAAGTTATAGACAATTGAAAAACTTGCTCGAATGCATCATGTTTTTCCCAACTAAGGGTTGCTCAACATAAACTTCTTGTATCAAAGCATATATGTGATGCAAATGCGAGTAAATGTCTAATGGACTCTAATCTAACTACAGGGGCAAAGGTTTCATCATAATCTATTCCTTCTTCTTTGTTATAATCCTTAGCAACTAAGCTCGCCTTATTTCTAACTATGTTTCCTTGTTCATCTAGTTTTTAAAAATACCCATTTAGTATCTATTATTGGATGATATTTTGTTTTAGGTACTAAGTTCCAAACTTTGTTCCTTTCAATTTGACTTAATTCTTCATTCATGTCCAAAAATCAATTTTCATCATCTAAGGCTTCTTCAATAGTCCTAAGTTCAATCTTTGAAATAAAATCGAGATGTAACAAATTAAAATGAGAGCGAGTAATTACCCCTAGTTGAATATCAGTGATTATTTGAATGAAGCAATGATCCTTCTAATATCTCTAATCACATGGTAGTTCTCTATCCTTCCTTTCTTCACTTGGTTCAACAATTGGTTTTTGAGATTCTTTCCTTTATATTTAAGTGATAGTTGCTCTAAGTTCTTGGACAATTCAGTATGATCATTATCAAAAACTCCTTTCTTTTCAAAGGGCTTAGTGTCATCAAATACAACATGCATAGACTCTTATACTACATGAGTGGTTTTGTTAAATACTCTATATGTTTTACTAGCCAATCAATAAGCTAAAAAGATGCATTCATTTGTTTTGGAGTCAAACTCACCTAAACTATCTTTAGTGTTTAAAACATAAAATTTGCAACCAAATACTTTGTAATGAGTAATTTTGGGTTTCTTACCATTCAAAATTTCATAAGGCTTTTTATCTATCTTCTATCTTATGTTAATCCTATTAATGATATGGCGTGCACATGCAACTTTTTTGGCCCAAAAATACTTATGTAAATCATACTCATTAATCATAGTTCTTACTATTTCTTGTAAGGACCTATTCTTTCTTTTGACTACACCATTTTGTTGTGACGTCCTAAGTGTAGAAAAATTATTCAAGATGGCATGATCATCACAAAAATCTTCAAACATGAAATTATAAATTCTCTACTATGATGACTTCTAATAGATGTTGTAGAAAAGTATTTTGAAATTTTGAAATTTTTTTAAAATTCAGAAATGATTTAAAACATTTATCTTTTGACTCTAAAAATAAATCCCATATAAATCTATTAAAGTCATCAAAAATAACAAAAACATATGACTCTCCACCTAACTAGCTACTCTAATAGGACCAAATAAATGCTTATGAAGTATTAAGGAGGTTTAGAAGTTGTTATCGATTTTCTTCTTTAAAAAGCGCTTCTTAATTGCCTTCCCATTTGACATGCTCTACAAATTTTTTTTCACTTTTGTACTTTATGGTTGGAGGCCCTTTTATAAGTTGTTTCAATTTTAGTTTTTACAAGAGATCCATGCTTGCATGTCCAATTCATCTATGCCAAATCCAAGAGCATTCACTTAAGGATATCAAACACTTATTTTCAAGGTTAGTTACATTGTCTAGATCAATAAGATAAACATTGCCTTCTCGTTTTCCTAAGAAAATAACATTGTTGTCACTAATCTTAGAAACAAGACATTCATTCTCTACAAATTCATTCCTCATTAATTTTTTTTATCTTCTTGTAATGAGAGCGAGTTCTTTATGTTTGATTCTAATTAAGGATTCTTCATTTTCCCTTTCCTCCTTTCTAGAGGCTTTGAAAGCTATATTCTTTCTTTTGAGCATATCTTTCTCCTCTTAAGTATCCTTCATCCTCATCTCTTACGTTAATAATAAGCCAATAAGTTCATATAGAGGGAGAGCATTGAGGTCTGTTGCCTCTTGAATTGTGGTCACTTTCACTTCCCACGACTTTGTTAGAGACATAAGAATTTTCGTAACAAGCTCAACACTCAAATAGGTCCTTCTTAGACCCTTTAAAGCACTAATAATGTTATTGTATTTGGCATACATAGTAAATATATTTTCATCATGAAACATTAAAAAAAGTTCATATTGATGAGTGAGCATGCTAAGTTTAGTTTCTTTAACTTGATTCATGCATTCATGGGTGAATTATAGAGTATGCCAAATAGCATATGTAGTTTTACACATAGAAATCCTATTGATTCCTACCATGATTAAAGCATAATACAAAATATACATAGCTTCACGATATAAAGAAAATAAATTCTTTTCTTCATTATCCTACTCATTTTCTTTCTTAAGTAATCATTCATTCCCTATAAGTTTGGTAGGCATGAGAGTTTTTGGTGAAACGAAAATCCATAAATCCTCATTTTCAGCCATTAAATAGCATCTCATCCTATTATTCCAATACAAGTAGTTGTTTCCTTCAAAATAATGGGCTCTATGAGGATTATTGCTTTCCAGGCTAGATAAGGGAGAAAAAGTATTCATAAAATGTACCATATTAATCTTTTTTTTTCACAAATTCATTAAAATTTAATCTAAGTGAGATCTACGCTCTTATACCAATTCTTAGGCCTATATGGCATCTAAGAGGGGTTGAATTTGGTGATAAAAATTCTTCTAAGATCTGCTATATTTCTTTGAATGGTCTCTTAGTGCTTTGTTCCCCTTAATTGTCTCTCATGCCTAGTGATATTAGAAAGCTCTTTCTCACTTAGGTCATTGGACCCTCTAATGCTCCTTATGTTGATGCATCTAAAATACACAAGGAAAGTATAAAACGCCCTTAAATCAAAATCACCTAAACTAAACAAGATGCTAAAATATCAATCCCTAGCAAGGGCGCAAAAAACATGTTAGTGCTATAACTCAACTCATGTTATGCTAAATACTGTAAGTGCATGGGTCGTAACTTGTAGTATAAGTAGATATCGTCCTAAAAGAATTGTATTTAGTCATGACTCAATTCAAGTTAAACTTTTTGTATTAAAAATTCAAGCAATAATAATTGATAAATACATTAAAATTAAGAAAGCTAGCAATGGACAATCAAAGGGGTAAAATGTAGGAATTTGATAACTTCAAGGTTTAAGACTAGGAATTACTTCTATCCCTATTTTGTTTCCCTCTTAGCTTATTTATTCATTTATGTTTGACCCAAGATTTCCTAATTTTTAATCACCCTCTTTAAAGGTGTAACGAGTTTTCCCTAGTTGAGATAAGATACAATTAATCTTCCAATTTCTCAATCTATAAAACCTTACCTAAATATTCCACTTGATATGAAGCAATCCTATAGGAAATAATCAAATAGTTAAGATCTCTGTTCAATCACTTAAAAACCTGATGTTTATAGGTATATTGGGTACCAACTCTCATTATACAGCCCAACATAAGTTCCCTAGCTCAATCTCTCAATCTAATATAAGGTATAGGCATAATAAACATCACTATAATTCATTCATTTAATAAATAAGAAAGAGTTTCACAAAATAGTTCAAGAGTAATCTCTACAATGAGTTCAGCCACTCATGGTAATAATAAATCCACCACACAAAATCTTTTCCATACAAAAATATAGAAAAGAGTGAAAAGAATAAACTATATAACGCTTACAACTCTTATGTTCACTCCCTTAATGATGGAAAAAACTGGGTCTTGGTGATTCTTTGTGACTCCTAAGGTGGATGCTTTTTTCCCCTTTTGGTTAGTCACCAAAACCTATTCCTTCACTCCTTTATTGTGTCTTGGGCTAATTATTGGAGGATCCTAGAGTTTCAAACCTTTAAATATATCTAAAAGGGGTTATAAAGTAAAAAATCCCATTTTTAACGCATCAACAGGTCAACTTCACTAAGCAAAATCCTCTATCATGATCGTGACATGCTATTTTCCAACTTTTTTCACTCGTCACACTTCTATTCATAACTTCTTCTCTGGGCCTATGATTGACATGAAATTTGAACTACAAGCTCTTCACATGTTGATCTTACTTCCTACAAAATTTCAGTCATATAAGTTGTACAAGTTCTTCTAATGCATCTTCTAATTCACCTTAATCAACTACATTGTTGAATTTCTGCTACCTATATAATCAACCACCAAAGTGCATCAATCCATTCCACAGATAAGCTAAAAATTTACCCTTAAACACTAAAAAATTCAAAGAAAAAAATTAAACCCTTAAAGATAATGAAAAAGAAGAAAAATATCAAAATAATTAAGGATAAAACACATAAACAACACTTAAAACACTTAGCAACAAATTAGGAACATAGTCTAAAAACACACTTATCAACTTCCCCACACTTAAACCTTTGCTTGTTCTCAAGCAAAATCAAACACAGCCATTACATTCCATTAGTTTTTTTTTAAAGAGATGAATGCATACAATCCTTAAAAATTTTGTCAACTCAAATGTCAAGCTACTACACACATCATGATTAGTTTTCATTTGTACACCTGAATCAACTCAACTTATGATACCATTTATCAAAGGTAAGCATAAAATCAAGATGGATTCTCCTCACGGTATTTACTCATTTCACTCAAGTGTTTAAAGTTAGTGTTTTTCTCAAAACTCCTTCTAAGAGACCACACTATCATAGGTTTGCAAATTTGCCAATTATCTTCCGCACAGATTAAATACTATAATAGATTGAGAGGACATTTGTTAAGGTTGTAGTGGAGCTGGGGTTAAGGTAAAGAAAATGGTTTAAAGAGTTCCTCACAAGTGTTCATGAAGCTCTAAGTGTACAAAAGGGACAACCAAATAAACTTATAAGATGTGCATGTGAAGAAAATTAACTACTCAACACTAATTATTGCTATTATATTTCATTCTTTTCTCTTTTTTTGTCTTTTTGTAGAATAATAAGGAAATAATAGCAACAAATATATACAATGCACATTATAAGTAGCATGTAAACCAAAGGTCCCACACTAATGTTCACTTAGCACTTGTGATTAGGTTAGGCTACCAAGTTTTCAGGTCTTAAAATAGGGTGTTTACTTCAAGAAACAAAAAGGTGAAAGGTTCAAAAGGAGTTTACAAGGGATAATTTAAGTCAAGTGTTGGAGGAAACAAGGCCTTAATCATTACTATCTAGCATGCATCTAGTAAGGTTAAACCAATTTAGAGTAAGTTTTGAAGGTAATTGATAGGGGTTAAATTGATATGATTTTGATGGTTAATTTGTTGAATTATGACCCTTAATTCAATGTTTAATTGTTTAATTGATGCCTTATTATGTTTGATTTGCAGAATAGAGCTTAAGGATGCAGATTGGATTAAAAACATCAAAGAATACCTCTTGTTACTGACCATTAATAGCCCTAGGAGAGGGTGTCGTTACCTGAAGAACAGGGGGCCGTTTAGCTCTCTAGAATTCGAGCTATAACGGCATCCTGTGAGGGTGCCGTTGTAGGGTGGCAGGGTGCTGTTAAACTCCAGGTCAACAATTTCAGCTCCATATCTTCCAGATTTCAATCTTGGCATGATCTACATTAATGCCCTTGTCTCCTGGCATTTGAGGGTAGTCTCCAGAAGTCTACATACAACAAAAACAATAAGACAACACGGGGGAATCAATAGGAAATCATATTAGAGTACTGAGAGAAGCTATGGCTTCTCTCTTCTTTTCTCTCTTTGATAGCATAAGCTTCAAACACTTAGATTACGAGTTTCTGATTGTATTTTTGAGTTCTGTAAGTTGGAGATTGCAGCTAAGACACATATTTGAGTTTCAAAATCACCATAAGGGGTTTTCTAACTAAGATTGTTCATTTATTCTCCTTTTTTCGGATTAAATCAAAGACTAAGTTCTTATGTGTATATCTTTGCATATGCTTTGATTTTCTTGCTAGATCTTGT